>VJOZ01035510.1:22285-34197 GCA_009801055.1 Stichopus horrens
TTTCTTCCAAACGACCCCGTGACATTTCTTTTGTTTTTACGTTATTTAGTAATTCAAAGTGCTTTAGAGTATCGAAAGCACAAATGAGAATTACGTCATATATGAACATTCGTTGATACATAAAGTGGTCTTCAACCAGGGAGGACCCTCTACCGTACCATGTACTATTGGCGCTAAAAAGCTAAGACATGAACAACATTTACTGGTACAATTCTGTGCTGCACAAAACTGTGAGTGACAGTGCATTTAGAAGTACAATTCAAACCTTAATTGGGTCAACTATAGGTGTGCAATAAAGTAAAGCGAACTCAACAGACTGGGGTACATTGTTCGGTAGCCGTGGTTACTGATTGTGAATGATAAGGATCATAACTTACCTTAACAATATCTGCATAGAAATTACATGACGTCAGTCTGATGTCATCATTCCATAGTAGCTGTGGCTTCGGGAGTCCGACACAAATACATTGTTGAAGGTAGGAGTATAACAGTGATCATTAAAGAACGCTCGTCTACGAATAAAAAAACAAATAAAATGGTGAAATGCATGGTAACATCGTTTTTATTGACCTACACAATATAAGCTGGACAAAGGAAAATGCACCCATACCCTCCCCTCCCCTCCCCCCCCCTTTTATTTGTCTCGCTTTTGAGTATTTTGGTGCTTACATACTACCGTATATTTTGCATTATCTACTATACTTATGCATCTACAATAATTGTGATTATAGGTATCATTTGAGTTTTTCCTATCCGTTTTAATCTCATCATATAGGTCGAATTTCGAAAAAAAAAACCGCTTAGAGAGTTCCTTCTCAATATTTTCCTGTAAATTACATTCGAGGCCAATCAAATACAGATTTAGTAATACAATAAACGAGATGAACCAAAAAAGATTCACGTCAACTTATCGGTAATATGACGCGCGGCTCTGCAAACGTAGTGAAAGCTACGCTTAAACTTTCGACAATAAAAAACAATAATAACAGATCATTTTTAAAACAATTTTGCGAAAATAATTTGGGGCAAATGTAGTTTCGGGGCAATGTGAATTTGCACCTAGAAGCTGTTCGACTTGTCTAGATGCATAAGTTTAGTCTGAGCCCCTCAACCTAAACCAAAACTAAAGAAAATTGAACTGGTACTAGACAAGAAAAAAAGAACCTTTATCACAATCCCTTAAGCAAAAACTCAAAATACAGACCAGAGTGATGTTAATGATAAGGCATACTGAAAATAATTTGTTAGATATTGTGAAGGGGGTTCCGTTCAAGTTGACGATGGAGCCACAAAAAAATGACGGACAAAAATCAATAAAAATCGGACACGAAGTAAGAAGAGTCTATGATTCTATCTCACACATGTCAAAACATGTTCTTCAAGAGGAACTTTTTAGTTTTTCGAGCTGCGCCCCTCAGATTAACTAGTGATCGTGCCGCCTGACACAGTAACTCTATGCTCGGGTGCCCCTTGCGGAAATTGACCGTGACGCAGACAGTGTTGGTCCGTAATAGCCACTGTGAGTTGCAATTTAAATATTCCCGTTGATAGGGAACAGGGACACCTTAGTAAACAGGGAAACAAAAGTAAGCAATCACACGTGGTTGACAAAATAAAACGTATCCCCTTCCCCTAACACACACGTCTTTCCGAAACATGTGAATTAAAGATAACTCTATAAAAAATAATTAAAGGTGATATTCTAAGAAGAAATATATATTCCGTCCGTTTGAAGCTGTCGTGCAGTGCATTAAACGTTCCCGTCACTCTGTTACTGTTAAAAATTAAAAAAAAAATAATAAAAGTTTTCCTCAACGTTTTTCGATCTGACTTTAAGCAAACCCCCTCCCCTACCATCTCCCCCTACCATCATGTATACGCACTCCTGACGTGTGGTAAGTAAGCACGGCAGTTTCACCGCACATGGTCTCTTAATATAGGTCATTTGGGGGCGCGTTATACTTCACGTCTTATATTACTGCCTCCGTTTGTACTGTGAGGTCATTTTCAATCTCTTCATCAAGCATCCACCACAAATAACGGTAATGCCTTTTAAACGACAAGACAACATAATACTTGTCATTTATTTATCCCTCTACAATACGTTCAATTTAAGACTAGTGAAACGTCCATGCATACAAGTACAAACATACATACCCCTACCTAACTATCTGCAAAATCAGTTTCTTTTCCTCATTTATAGGACCCTAAGCTTACACCCCACGGTCCCACAGCACACTCCTTCGGTAAGACAGTCTAAAGGTATACACATGTGTCCTAGTTTGGGTTAATTCACCACGGCAAATGTTCTTTGTGTCTAAATTAAAGTTAGCATTCAAAAAGTTTCACAAATTTGTACTTAATAAGACGATGGAAATATTTGGAAATTACTTATAAACACAAATGTTTCCATTCAAATTTTTTGGCATGTTTTTTTTCCTTGTTGGTTTAAACGGTTTGAAGGTAGTAGTGTACTCTTTTTATTTTCAAATCGAGGAATGTTTTACTTCATGCAATAAAACAGCGTTACGTTGTGTCAACTGTAAACGTCGATGAAGCGTTAAACGTACGGCAGTCCATTGTTGTGACGTCATGTGTTCGTAAAGTTACGTCATAATGTTATCGAATTAGTAACGCCCTCGTTTAAGTGTTTCCATAGCGACATATTTTAATCGTGTGGATGCCAAACAACGTTGGTCATACATCGCCGTTACTTATCACATAATCAATGGATTAATTAAAAATTGATCAATTTATCCTATGTTGCTTATTTTCGTCTTAAGATTGCGCGAACGCAACAAGAATGGAATCAGTTATAGTCTAACTTGTCTTCATCCTCTTACAAGGAAATCTCAGTCGCCTCTGGGGTAATCAAGGGAGGTGTTGGACCACCCTCGGCAGATAGGGAATGTCGCTTTGAGATTCAACTGAGCTTTTCTTTTTCGATTCTTCGAGAGAGGACGAACAGTTAAAAAACCTCCAAATTCCTCCCTGCTTGCCTCGCATCTGTAAACTACCACAAACATTGTTTAGTACTGAAGGGTTTGCTGAGCAATTCTGAGAATGAAAGGCGTTCTGTTAAACCCTTTTGTGGCACTTGCTTAAAGTAAGGTATTATCCCCGCTTCTCGTGTTTACAGTGGCCAAGAGGGCCCGGTTTGTACTGGGGCTTAGAGCAGTTTTGACAAACAGGTAAATCTCAGATCTCCTGAAGAGGTTGGAAAAGTTGCACTTGAGAACTACAGGTGAAAGGCTGAACGAAGGAATGGCGTTGTAAAGCACCGGGATAAGTCGAAAACCATTCTATAAAGTAAACCGAATTCCATCTTCTCTTCGTGTAAACAGAGAAAGTGAGAATGAAGGAAGCAAGATGAGCAAAAGTGGGGGAAAAGATTCAACGTTAAATAGGTTGGCAGCAGACCTATGTAAGGGCGACTGACAGGTTTTATTATTAAGTCAGTGTATCACGTGACATATCCTCCTTAAACATCCCCGATATATCCTTTACATGATAAAAATATGTAAATAATATGTAAATGTGATAATCGTTTCGTAATTTCAAAGAGGCGCATAACTTTACTTCCCGACTAACACGTGTGTCTTTCGTTGCGACATGCACCGAAAGACTTTCATTCAGTTACGTAATGTTGTTCATAGCTTGATTCGGGTGTTTTTGGTGCATGTTTATGAAATAGACGGAGGGTGTCATAGATGGTTATGAATTAAAATATGCTCTGTCAAAAAATAACACCCAACAAATCTTTGTGTGCGTAGGTGTGTTCGTGTTTTTTATTATTATTATTTCTCTGTCCTTTTTTTTGACAGGGAGAATTTTATACATGGATATAAGGACTTTCAAACCGAAATTAGTTCAGCCATATATCTTAATTGTCAATAACGAAGGTGAACATTAATAAGGGCCTGTAATCCCTGCACTCCCAACCCAACTAGATTGTAACTTTATGCTTGTGGCCCCCTTACATGGAAATATGAAATGTGAACTTTTGCTCCACCGGACATATTTCCAGTGGTATCAGCATGTATTCCAAACTTGTGAAATGTACAGAGAAATACCCGACATGTGATGGAAAAACACTCAAAGAATGTGTAAATGGCTCGTTTAGTGTGGCCTCAACGTGCAAACTTTGCCCCAAAGATTTACCTTACCGCTTACAGGGTTTAAATTTAATCACCACATTTTTTTTCTTTAAATATTATTTGTTTCGCAGAGAACTGTAGGTGTAAATGTTGCGAACCATAAAAAAAAAAAAACAGGCAAAGGTTTCTTGCGGTCGTAAACATTGTGGAATTTTTATTATTATATTTAATTCTAATTTTGAGTATATGTTTGTACATATAAACACAAGGATTGGAGGTGATATACTTTGTGGGTTATTTCCAGCTGTTTGCTTGAGCAACCATACAAAGGGTTTTTAGTTATCTTGTTTATGGAGTTTCTTTCTTTGTTGAAATATATGTACTTAATTAGTAAATTGATTTTCGCATTTCTTTAACAGGATACGGGAAAATGATTACGTCACGATGTATTATAAATATACAAGCCCAATGGCAAATATTCCACAAACGACTTTCCAAAACATTTTGAAGAATATAACGATTTTGTATGATGTTTACAATAATTGTTTCGTCAAATGATATATTCGATATGACGAGCAAGCAGACATGTAAAGAGGCTGGGAGGATTTATTCTTCTGTGTAAAAGATTTCATAAAAATGAAGACTGGGGTCCAGGATGTGATGAAGTGGTGGAATTGTACTGTCCATGACGTCANNTTGATTCACATTGAGTGGTTTGCAGCACAACTGATCTCATCGTGTGTAGTGAAGCATGTGGACAGGAACGAGACTAACTGGTCAAGTTTGATTGGGATTTGACTAAAATGTGAGCAGTTTCTAGCTTGGCAGTTATGTAATTCATCGTTTTGCAAATAAATGACTTGAGTAAGTCAAACTTGCACATTAATAGTCGTGGACAGTAATTGGTTGCGGTTTTCCTAACCAATCATAGTGCCCATATTCATCTCAATTGTGTACACCAACCAGAAGAAGGGTTGAGACTGCGCATGCTGGGCCGATATCACCTACACCAAAGATATGCTTTACTTAACACTAGGCCTTGGCATGGACCCACGTGATTAATCACATGATGGAAAGTATTAAACAAATAATTGACCAAAAAAAACAACAAGCTAACAATTTTTTCCACACAATAATAGATAAAAAGGAATACGGTAACGTAACAAGTGAACGAGAAGAAGAAAAGATGATTGCTGCCTGAGAAGGAAGTGCTTTTAAAAAACCCTCTTGGGCTTGAAGACAAGAGCAAGTCCTCCAAAAGACTACAAAGCTGAGAGGAAAAAAGAGAGAAACAAAACACAAAAATCCTTTCGAACCCACCCCCCCAAAGAATAAAATACCCACATTCAACTAGTACAAACTCAAAACAAAAAAAAAAGAAGAAGAAGATTATAATAATATGAGACAAAGCTGGTCTTGAAAGATACTATAGAAGGTACTAAGATTGACGTAGAAGTTCATCTTCAAAGAGAAAACAATGAACATTGTTGATGTGCATTGTCTGATTGTAGTCGTACAATATAAACAACAATACGTGTCAGAGGTACATTTATGGCTATTCACATTATCTGGATTGAACTTATACGTTTACTTCGTATAGGTGACGGGAGGGGGGGTTGGAGTAGCTGCATGTAAGTACAAGTGGTCAGTAGGTGACCCTACATTGTAAAATATTTTAACTGCAATTTAATCATCACAAGGTTTGTCTAAATCCCTTCAAGTCTTTGAAATCGTATAAAATCAAAATGGAAGATGCAAGGAGCTATTCCGTGATAGCTCAATTGAAGAGTCGAACTCCAGATTCCTCACCGGAAAGTTCAAAATGAACTCAATATGCCAACAGTAACATAGTTGCAATATATCGTTCAAATCTTTGCAGTTACTGCATGATCTCAACTCAATCCCAGTATTTCAATCTACGCATGTTTGACTTTTATTTATCCAGTTATACCACCGTTATTTCTATTCCCAATAAAGTTTACGAATTTGTAATTAGTGTAACGATAGTTCACGCTCAACTTGCACTCAAATTTTTTTTTGTATTTTTCGACATCAACAGCGACTTTTTGCCGTAATGGTGTGTGTAGCCCAAATGTATACCATAACTTTCTTCTTTTATTTTCTAACATGTGCGTGGATGATGGGGTTCAATGGCCTAACCTTCTCATTAGGTATCACTGATTTTAATTACACTTCTTTCTTTTCTATCGGAGTCGGTACCGCGCAAAGTGTGTTAATTTTGACACATTTACCCTCAATACACAAGCTCATTAACAATTCATCGACGTCAACCTCGAGCTTTTGTAATGTCGCTTTCTCTCAAAGACAGTGTCTTTCTCTCCTTTTCCTCTTCACCAGTAAGAAGAAAACAGAGAAACATAAAAAAGAAAAAAATACAACGAAAAGAAAAAGATACAGTAAAAAGTATAACGTTGAAGGAAGCAGACTGTTACAGCCCCACAACAGAAAAGAAAAGAAAAAAAAAGCGCGCGAGTTGGCAAGGAGATCCCAAATTTTGTTCCCGCGCTCATCAGAACGTGGAGTCTGTGTGACAAGTGGGAACGTATGCAGGCGGGTTTCACGCGCTAGGTCCTCGGAGGAATCGGAGGGCGTAAAAGTCGGGAAATTCGAAGACGAAACTCATCTTGAATCGATGGAAGACCGAAGATGGATTGAGATGAAGGCAAACGAACGAATGTTGCTATACATTTATATTGGATGGACGCATTGATGTAAGGTGCAAAAACAAATGTAAGGTGGTTAGTCAAACATCGATAGGGCCCCTCATTATACTCACACCTTTAACAGGTCGAAGGAGATACTAGCCTCCATTCAGTCCGATTTTTTTGCATTCCAGGGGACGTATAGATATATCAAATATATATGTGAAGGATTTATCGTTCGCGTGTACTGTTGCAGTTGAATTAACCCCCTCCCCTCACCCCACCATGAATTTTGCTTTGCTTTAATCATCGACAACATTGTAAATAAGCGCGCGAGGGATGGTGTGTAATTTTTCTTTTTTGTTTAGCCGTCTGCCAACAGAAAACTATAAATTATAGATATACAAGGGAACAACAACGATAAGATATCACCTGTGTAAAAGTAGTACAAGAAAGATCATTTCATGATTAAAAATGTGTGAAAAGCACACTGCAAAATACTGTGAACTTATAAATACGTTGGATTTGACAGGTATACCCTAATATTCGGTATTAATGGATACTGCTTTATTGAAAGTAGGTTGCCATCTGCATAACAGTTAAGTAGTATCATATTCAAAAGACCCAGTCCCCAACGTTGTGCCAATTAAGACACTGATTGACAACAGTGCAGACAGGACAATGACTGTTGTTTCACTGTTTACATTGGACAGCCACCCTTCCCCTCCCCCTCTGTTCACGATGTAGCTTGGTACCGTAAGTCAGAATGGCAGAAATTGTCCCGAGGGGTATTGAAGGCGTTGAGTGGTTGATACATTTCCCCTAATGCAAAGTCTAATGTTACTTTTCCAAAGACTCCATAACAGTTACGTCATATTGTTGACAAAGTGGTTACCTTTTAAGTGAAACATGTTGTTACGATATGAAATGTATCCCTCCTCTGTCATTCCCTTTCCCCTTCCCTTCTATAATCCCCCTGTTTTCCTCTCCTCTACTCCCCCCCCCCCCCCCCCTCTTCCCCTCTCGGTAATATTCTCATTGGAGAACACAGTTGTATTCTCCTCCTTTATCCTAATGTGGTTAACCTTTTGCGCGTCAATGCGTCATTCTCGTTAACAAGTGTGTCATAAGCGTAGCCGTGAGTCACTGCAGACAATAGTAGAAAGGACGTCTCTGTACCACGTGACGGCATTACCTCATTAAACATGAAAAAATGGGTGTTTCATCCCAAAGGCAAAATTGTGAAGAAAAGAAAATCAACAGAGATATGTAGTTTAAATAATTTTGTAACTTGTTGAAAGATCCCTGCAACCAATTTATGGTTAGACGTGTGGCTCTACCATACCGTAAACGTCAATTATAGGCCACGTGGTAGGATGAGGATATTGTTGAGGAAGTAGTCCGTATGCTTTGCATGCTACAGTGATTTACATGAAATACACAAATAGGTTGCTAGTTTGCTAGTTCATGTGTACGCTATACGGGCGTTCTGTTCGAAAGATACAATTTCTATTGTTATGCTCATTACGTTTTTGACAATGGAACAGAAATCTCTACAACAATGCTTAGGGCTAATTGGAATAGACTTTTCTCGCATTTACATCACTTATTTTGAAATGTTTCATTTTATTTACGAATCACTTAAATATCTCCTTCCTCTGTCAAACTTGTTGGTTTTGTTTTCTTTTTTTTTTTGCTCTTTAGGTTGGTTTACGAACAAAGAGGTGAGTTCATAGAATCTATGTGATTATTATTTCGGGACCTCTTCTAGTGAGATATAAATATGCGAATACGATACACCTAATGTAACTAAAAGTCATATCTGAAATGAATTGAAATGAATTATTCATTTCTACATACATTTTCTTTCTAAGTAAGTGACGTCTTTGTTTTAAAGATCAAAGACAGACGTTAATTTTGAGCAAATTTACCGAAAAAAAAAACGAAAACGAAATCAGATCAAGGATGACGTACATATGTGCACTCAGAAGTTAAACGCCTACTTCAATATTTCTAGATATGTATTTCAAGTTATGGTCGGTAACCTTCAGACATCGTTGTTACTCTGTTTCAGAAGTTTCATAAACTTTGCTCTGTATTATGCGAAAATATTCAGCATTTTTCATCTCGCAAATGAGTCGATTAGAGTCATCAAATTAGGTCACTATCAGTTGCTGAGTTAGTATGTCGTTTACTGTTACGCTGAGTTTGGTTAATGAATGTGATATTTTCAGACACACTTATTGTTGTAAAGACAATGTTTTGCTCAAAAATGAATGTTTCTGATGTCAAGATACAGTAGGCCTATCATTTTAACTTGGTCTAATTGCACGCAGCAGAGTCCAGGACAGAGAACAAATTCTGGAACAACCGATAGACGTCTTAAGATGTCTTAAGATGTCTGAAGCATAAAAATACAGGTTACAGCACACGGTAGAGATATAAGGCATACACAAAGCCTAATGAAAGGACCAAGTAAAATATTAATTCTATAGTTCGAATTGCGAACATGGCTCCATCAGAACATATTGCCAGGATAAGTTGAAAACATGAATAAAATCTAAACCACTAGGACAGATGAAGATAACATAGTGAGTCCAAATCGTGAGTTTAATGAAGCAACATATTCTCAGACAGGTGGTAGGATCTAGACAGGAACAAAGTCAAATCTAATACTACCTAAGGTATGGACAAAGTCTCAGTAAGACACGAAGATAACCTAAGACATGGACATTGTGTAAAGTATGAGCAGAGTTTAAGACAGGTAACAGAGTCTAAGGTGCAGTTACAAAGTTTATAGTTTCAATGCATCAAGGACATTGTCTTAGATGTGGACAGAGTCTAAGGCATGGACAGAGCTTAAGGCAGGGAAAGAGTCTGAGGCATGGACAGAGTATAAGGCATAGGCAGAGTCCCAGCAGGGATACGGTCAAAGGTAAAAAAATTGAGTCGAAATCACGCATAGAGAATAAGAGGTAAGTATAATGTAAACATGGCACAAAAATGAGATAATCGTTTAATAATTGACATTCCTAATCCTGAACATGCATTTCTTCCTCATCTGAACGACTGTCAAATAATGTATTAATTTCTGGTAAATACAGAAACTATCATTAGACATTTACATCTAAGGTATATATATATATATTGGTAACTGATGTAAGGCGACACCTTATATATGACGTATGGATAACTGAATCCAAACCAAGCGATAAATTCCTTAAGACAATTGGCGCTGACGGACAGATTCGGTCTCCCGACGATCATCCCTTACTACCCTGCTCGATATCAGCTTTCTGTCATCAGCAGTCGGGACACCCTTTTCGAGAAAACCAAAATCTCAAATATCTATGATATTTCTCATAATTTCCTGTATGAAATTTAATGATGCGGACGAATAGCTATAGAAAGCGTCAGGCTAGCACCAACGGGTCACCGCGCATGGTTAAGCCGAGCATTACTCTTCGACACATCACATCCCCCCCTCCACCACCAAAAAGAAATTAAAATAACTGAAAGACAAAAAAAAAAGAGAGAGAGAGAAATGTTGGTGACTTATCAAAATAACCGTCACGCATTGATGACGTTTTGCTGGCTTGGAAGCAGTCCGAGCTATGTTTCGTCGTTTGTCTGATATTTATACGTTTTCATTAAGTAATGAAACGATGAGCTATGATCATTAATTCGATATTAGATGTTGTATATGGAGAAATGTACACTAGTCCTGTAATAATTGATGTTATTGTCTGATAACATAAATGAGTTCAATGTTTACTGCGGTGCAGAAAAGTAAAACGAAAGACTGATTATATGTTCGGTTATCTGACATTTGTTTTCTCAAAATGTTTGGCAAGCGAAATAAAAAAAATTAAAGTAAGAATAAGGTGGGAAGGGGGTGTCTTCACGAACAATTAATGGCTCATTGCAGTGACACTGACGATACTGACAAACATGACGTCACAACTACTCCTGACGTCACAATATATCTGGCATTGTTTGGAAGAAATAAGTAGGAAGTGCCAATGAGCAGCTCTACTACTAATGTGTCAGACTAGAAATAACGAAATGCTTTATTAAACATAATATATATACATTTCTCATAACATTGTGCTGACTCATCCCTCTTTACCATCCCTGCCCTTTTCAACAAATGAAATTTAAGATTTTGGTGACATTGCAAAATGTAAAAATGTTAACTCCCATTCGAAGAAGTATTTACCGGTGTCCTTTTCTTTTTACATACTTAGGATTAGTGGGGAACGCACGGCGGCTCATCGCCCCTCCCCTTAAGACCCCCACCCATTCCCTCCAGAACGTCAGATTAAAAGTTGTGAACCAAATCTTCAGTCCCTTTACAAAAGCAGGATCTACAACAAAGAACAGATGGCTCTTTGACACCCTTGGTAACTCGTATCGCTAACCATCCATCATCATTCATTTATTTTAAAGATTGGTCTTTTCTGGACAAATTCGGCCATACAGCCTAGCCTTCTATTTTTTTTTGGGGGGGGTTGTTGTTTAAATACTAAGAATGTCCAAATTACCGAAAAAAGACAAATCTTTCACGTGCTGACAAAGTTAGAACAGATATCGAAATAATTTTTCTAAGTTAACATGAAAGGAACAGAGATAACCATTGTGTGGGGAGGGGGGTTGGTGATTGCTAAGCTTCTGTAATTTGAAATAACATTAATTGAAATGAAGATGCGATCAGACTGACAAGATTAAAATAATCTCAATGAAATGAAAAGTACGCAAGCAGTAAAACAATTATAGTTTGATAGCGTTTACATTGCTTGCAATTACTATTACAGTACCGTAAAAGCAACACACAATTAATCACGTGACACAGCTAGGCCAATGAACATCGATTATTCACATTGTTGTACAGCTTCATATTTGCAGATTAATCAAAAATTTGGAACCCTTCGCATCTCTGTATGTATATTCTTTCTTGATGTTTTCTTTAGCGAGAACGGTCCTCCTAGGGAAACAATCTTCATCAAGAGAGCTAAAATAACAAAAAATGAATCGAGAGGGGAAAGGATGAAAGATGTGTATTGTTGTATGGTTGTGTATATATACGTCTTGAACTTTCCTATCAGACCTTTTTTCATGTATCTATGCTCCATTGCTTAAATATATATATATA
>VJOZ01035511.1:3796-21826 GCA_009801055.1 Stichopus horrens
TTTTTTTTCAACTTTTGACATGATTTGCATGTTTCAAGTAGCCATACATCATCTGAAATAGGACCAACTGCTGTTAACCTTTCAAAAGTGTCACAAGTCGCCCCTCTCCTTATTTACGGAATCACCCATATGTGACCTGGCCTTGACCATATAAAGTGAAAACTTCCTGGTGAGTGGTCCGAAATACAGAGCAAGGATTGTTGTAACTTACATGAGTGAGTGCCATTTCCACAGCTCCACCACCTGGTACCAAGAGAGGTTCAATCATAACATTACGGGCAGAATTCATAGCATCCTGAAGGTTTCGCTCCACCTCATTAAGAATGTCCTTGCTGGCCCCTCTTAACAAAATGGTACAAGCCTTTGGATCTTTACAATCAGTCACAAAGGTGAAGTATCTGTGCAAAAGAGGATTTTAAAGAGGAAAACAAAAAGGTTTAGTAAAGCTGAACCCTGCAAAGTTCAATTGTTTGTCCAGCTTAAAGTGCATCTGACACACATCAACAGCAGCACCAAACACACAACACTGACCATTACATCAGCCCATTATTCTAAGCTGTGTATTCTCAATGTGGATAATTCTGGTTCCACATAAATTTACAAAATGACTGTGTTATTACACACACACTGAGAAAGGTAAGAGGGACACAACTACTTTCTTCACTGCATTCTCTTCAATTAACAATGGTACATTCATTACAAAATCTAAAAAATCAAAAATAAGTTTTCATGACTGTGAAGTGCTAAGTTCAACCTTTTGTGGCATCCGTTTTCCACCTCCCATTCTTGCACTTCAACTAGCCAAGGAGTCACAATTAACAACAAAAGTACAACATAAAAAAAAATAAATAAATAACGGTAAAAAAAAAAAAACTATGCAAGAATAAACCTCTTCTTAAAATATTTACCGACAGACTCTGCAAATTTGATTCAAATGTGTGCACTGTCTGCGTTAGGCTTTATATTAATCGTTTGAATGAATCTGAACCATTTGGCAACTTATTGATTTTGAGCTATTCTTGCTAAACTTAGTCATTTAGAGTCTGGATGACAATCAATTCATAAAAGATAAAACCCAACGAGGGCAAGGTCTCGATCGTTACATAAACCACAGAGAATTAGAAAGCTCATGTCACGAGGTAACACCTGTCTTTTGCACACTTTGCTCCTTATACAAAGAGAACTACCAAAATCAATGCCACGGATTCACGGAATTGATTAACGACAACCAGGACTGAAACGAACCATCCTTGATTTTTGCAGTTTTAATATTAAAAAAAAAAGGACAAAAGTCACTGACCAACGGTAAATGAAAACTCAGAAAAAGAAAAGGTCGCTAGTCCACTAAAACATTGGGATCCTTGTTTATCTTTTACACATAATAATTATATAACTGACCTCATACACGAGACAATACTGTTGCATTTTTATAGCTCTTTAAGTAATGGGTTCAGGCTTGCAAATGAATGGTTTTTCTATCGAAAACACATGTATCGTGACCACATCATTCTATAGATACAAACTACGGTGATATACATTTCCCCAGCACAGAGTCGGCATATCTCAATGATGTAAGCATGTTATACAGTAGTATCACCACCTACAGAATTTCCAAACTTTGTTATGAATTAACAATAGATGATTAAATACTGTAAAGTAAACAACTTTTGTTTGAATAGAGAGTTTAACAAAAAAAAGACCATAACATGTTACTGTTACACACTGATTGCCAAAGTTTGATCTGAACATATAAAAGGCCACTCATAGATTCATATCTCAAATATATTCACCAATAATCAAAGAGTACATTGCAAGGTTTGTTAACACAACCATTCAGATAACGTTATCAACGTACAGTATACACACTACAATATTTGAATATACTTCAAACCACTGAGTAACACTGAACAGGATCACTGAGCGTATGCGTGACTGTACAAATTGGATTGTTTTCAACCCCATAATCAGTTTTGACAAGTGACAGCATTTAATATTTCCTCTCACAATGAAATCCAGACTTATTCCATGAAGAGAGGAAAAAAAAAAACAATTAAGGAACTGTAAAAATAACAATAAATGCAAAGACCAGCGTTGCTGTCTCTTTCCTTTCTTTTTGACAGCTGGATTCGTTCTTCTTGAAAGCTGATTCAGGGGGTGGCCTCTTGCTTATGAAGAGAGATGTAGGGGACAAGAAGCCTGTGGGTGCTAATGCTGGCAAAATTGAATTTTTCATCATTAAATCAGGTCTTTACAGGATCTGAATAATACTCAATGCAATAGTGCTACCACAGGGGCTAAGAACTTGCAGTCATGGTATTTCACCCCTCCTTCCCTTTCTCCCACCCCTGTACCCCTTCTCAAACCCTCTACACCCCTTCACCCACCCCTCCCAAGACTTTTGAAGATTCTGGGAATATCTAGATGGAATTCACATCTCACACAAGAGTGACATGCATTTTGCCTTGCCTTTTTGGCTACCAATTAACCAGGCTCTCTCCTGTAGTTGGAGAGTAATTAAACATTGCCCATCGACAATATGGCCTGTGGTTAAAATAAATTGGTTACTTCCTGGAAGTGTTTCACAACTTGTACATAATTTCATTGAAATTTGGTGGTTAGAAATGTACACAGTCAGCCTACTTAATAACTGGGTGAGACTGTCTAGCAACAGGTGAGCTAATTGGGGAGTTTTCTACGTTTTCCACGTAACGATAATATTATCCTTAAGTTAATACTGACAGGGCTTAATTCATAAAATAAAATGTCAAGCACATTTCACTTTCACCATATGGTACTTAGCTAGATCTAAATTCTGGGATATTGTTGATATAAAGTTGTCTCAGATACTTATGAAATAATATCTGAAGGTCATTAATAAAAGTATGCAGGAACTACTAGCTCAGAATGAAACAGATCACAAGTTGATCGTACACAACCACCTGAACAAGGGGAATTAAGTTTACACTAAACATTGTCTCCAAGTCTGTGCATGCATTGATGTAAAAAAATTATAAAATGTCTCTCTTTGCATAAACTTTCAGAAAACTAGCCAGCTTTTTCTTAAATTTGGGAGATCAACTTAATTGGTATATATCGCCAGTATCGGTGTATATCTATGGCAGCACAGGAGTCAATTCATGGGGAATACTGTGATACCATTAACGGGGAATACAAGCCTGCGTGTAGCCTTATATGGACTACTAAAACTCACTGCATTGATATTCACTTGACAAGTTCCGTTTGCATCATCCATGACACCGGTTAAAGCTACACATTTCTTTTTGCAGTGCAGCATTCTGGTCCTAAACTGGACATTCTATTTTCAAACCAATTTTGAAACCAGGCGGAGAAAAGGAGAATAAAAAAATGTTACACTGGAGCAGTTCAGAACTGTTACATGCTTGCAACCGACACGCATAAGCAGAGAAACATTAATCCACATTTTGTAATTGCATGTGAAAAGCCAATAGATGCAAGCTGATTCTTGATGAGCAGCCATGGATGCACAATGAACACCCAATCATATTAGTTCCAAATTCTCACGAGGCACTACCTATTGCATTTCAGGTCCATCCGTGGGAAACCTTTGACACAGACAGGGGCACTAGATACACTCCATTAGAAATGCTCCTTCCATAGGGCTCTCATGATGATAGAAATACATTACTTCATTCTACTTTTTTGGAAAAAGCAAAACTGCATCTACGTTGCAAAGCAGTTCACAACGGATTTCGACAGCTCACAACAGTAACCAGTAGCATAGTATACAGGTATCGTACACGTTGAATCGAGAGTTTACGACGATTGCTAAAAGTTGTCTCAATTTTGAAACAGCTACTGCTAACTTATAAACCAGTGAACATTGAGGGACCGATTCCCCGCACCACGCTGTGCAAGACCCACAATGGCTTGCAACAGTATCCAATAGTGCACACTACACGTACCACAACAACAACATTCAATATAGTAGCCCATATCGTCATACCAAAATAATTTTTCCACCTTACGAGAAAGATGAAAGTATCATCTGAAAATCATCGATGAAAATTATGAGGCTTTACATGACCCACAGCTCAATGAATGCTAAAACAAAAATTCACAAACTTAAATAACTCGTCATATGTTGAGGGAGCCCTGCAAGCAAAGATTGATGTTGCACCACTGTCACACTGTCTCACCCATCTAGTAGTATGAGTTAAAACAAGGAACATGGGGTCCAGGGCTGGAACAAATATTTATATCCCTGGAAGGGAGTAAATTTCCCTCAATTCTTTCTGTATATTGTCATGATAAAGCAAGGAATTTTCCCTTGAGTTGCCAAGATTTCCCTCCAAATGCCAAAATTTCCCGGCAAGGAGCCCCCCGACTTACCAATTTTTTCCACCCATGATGGAGGCATGTCAATGGAACTAAAGGGAAGAGAGCGGGAAGAGACTGCAGTACTTACTCATCTCCAAACTTCTGCACCTCAAATAAACCGGCACCAGTTCCGATGTCCTCTTCCCTGATTTCGTCTGTGCGGTTTACAATAGTGGCCCCACAAGCCCTGTAAAAAATGGCAAGCATTGATTAAGGGCATCACCAGCATGTCATCATGTGTATATGGTTAAAGAAAGTATTCGTAAAATCTAAGGTTCCGATGGAATCAAAGAAACGGACAATTCTCTCGGTTCCCCTCAACACACCAAATCTCACATTGTGAAGTTAGCTGGCATGGTAAGGGAGCAATATCTATTTTATTTACTCAGAAAGTGGGAAAGTTAAATCAAAATTACCAACATCAAACTCAAGATGAGGTGATGCCAGGAGGATGCAGAACTAATATGGGCTCTAAATCATTGTGAGGGATTTTCATCAAGGCTAACTAACATAAAATCCACCTCAGCGGTGAGTTGTTGACACTAGTAAGGAGTGACCAAAACCTCTCAACCGGGATTTACTGGCACATCATTTCAATATCGAAAAGACATGTTTTGTATGACAGGTCTTAGCGGTGGTCTCCGACGACCAGGTGAATTGTTGAGGTACTGGTTACTTTCAGAATATTCATATCTAATTTGAGGCAGTGTCTCAGGCAATTTTTCTCTTTCACTGAGACAGGTGATTAATATCTTCTACTATGTAATTCCAATGTCCATCAGCTGCATGCTGAAGTTTTCTTTGCAAGTAAGGATACACACCAGTCTAATCAGATGGCAAGTTAATCGTTAAACGAAGGCGAGCTGACGCTGCCTCTTTTCGATTCAATTATCAGTCGAGACTACTCAAAACAGCCAAGTCCAAAGTATGTCAAGCCTAAGCCAGTGTTGACTTTCACAAATGTTACTGCCACATCACCACCAAAAGCTAACTGTTTTTCACCCTGTTACAGTCTTCAATTTCAGGATGCAGGAGAACCGGTTTGATCTTTAATTACAGGATGTAGAGGAGACACACAAACAGGATACAAACAAGCAAAGTGGGTCGGAAACTCTAGACTCTAATCGTAAAAACTCTGCCAAAGACAAACTCACATCATCCTCATCGGAGTTTCTCTGCAAATTTGAAGGATGTCTACAAATTGCTTGACGAGAAATAGTTTTGCAAAAAGTTTACGATATATCAATAGCGTAATGTACCATTTTCCCTGAAATGAATGACCCATCCGATGTTAAACAGCATGATCTCACCTTGCTATTCTGTTGTTGTCCGATTTTCTGACACGACGAATAGCGGTGATGTTTGCTTTGAGAAGAAAGTGCTGTGCTAAATCTGGGGGACAGAAGACAAGCACATAGCCATTTTATTATTCCCTGTCATAAAAAAACACCTCCACCACATTCCACCTAAAGCAAAAATCCAAGTTTTGGAGCCTGCTAATTTCTTTTCTTCCAAGAAATTTACATCTTGCCAATTGCTGGTCTTGTGAGATAAGATAAAACTTTTCCACAACTGTTTTACGAATAAATCATCCTACCAAAAGAGATTTTGAAGGTAGCTACGCTGGAATTTTGTGGCCAATAATTCATAGAGCTAGTCCAGACAAGTGACTGTGTTCTACTCAACAGACAGGTACACTTCATAATTCTATATCTGCAAAGAGGGCTAGGGATATGTACAGCTGCAAATCATAAAGCTGCCATACATATTCATGTTCTATTTGCTTAGCAATGAGTTCTATTGCCAAATATGTTACAAATGAAGCCTTTTCGGTGCTTCAACAGTGCGTGGAAGATGAACGAGACCCTACCAGTCACCACATTATCATTGTCCTGCCATTGTGCCCTTGTTTTTGAAGAGAGGCCTTGATGGGACTTTCCCTACAGTTTACACTTGAGTTGGCATACATACAGGTATGTCATTTACCTGACCTTGAGAACTGAATGCAATGTAAAACTTCTTGAAAATAAGAAGCACACCATCACAAACAGAGCTTTGTCATCAGCGTAAAAATTATGGTAAGTCAGCCCTATCGACTCAGCACAAGGTCTGTTGTTCATTTTGTGGTGGAATTGTGTTTTTCTTCCAGAATGACATGATATTGACAATTTATACATTGATCACAATCTCAGCATTCCAGTAATAGATAACAATACTGTGTCCCTCTGGATTCATGAATTTATCTACAATATAACAACTAAACACCAATTCACTCCCAGTGCGGTCTGCATAATAAGTTCGACATATTTATCTCCTAATTTACGACGTAGGTCACGACTGATGGGTATCAAGTTGTATATCAACCAACTGTAATACCAACCACTGTTACATGATTACCCAAATGGGGATGGCACTTCAAAAGGGGAACTCTATGGGGAAATTCCCTCGTGCACTTAAGATAAGCTTGCCCTTGAGAGTCTTGGGATTTTTGGAGAACAAAAAATTCTTGCAAAAAAGAGTGAACAGTCAGTAATGTATCTCTGGAACAAGAGCTCAATTGTACCACTTTACACTTGAAATGCGACACCGGGGAAATTGCCTCCATAGTAAGATTTTGAATACTATGAATGGATATTAACAACTTCAGCAGGTATGTCGTGTTTTCACACTCCCGAAGAACCAGTTCAGAAGTGCGACAAGCTACAGATACAGACAGACACATACATACTGAGGCTAAATAGGCAGAGCTACATATCACACAATTATGGGTTCAACTCAAGTTAAATCTGACCAAAAGTGAGACAGTACACTCTCTCCAACCCATTACTAAGCAAGCAATAATCTAATTTGCAAAATTTGCATAGCAGATATCTTGGGTATTTCAAAATCCTCTGAAAGCCCACATGTTGCATATCCAAAAACTGCTACACAATATTCCATTTATGCACAATTTGACCTTTTGGTGCGCCAAATGAGATGCCATACTAGATAACAAAGTTCATGAAAAGGAATTGAACCTGGGAGGTAAATCCCTCTCTAAAAAGAATTTGGGAGAGATTTTCAAAAATAGAGAGAAAAAAAAAAGAGGGAGTTGAGGCTTGGTTAAGATTCTGTTACAATTTATTGTGTGTATATATAATTGTAGGTATGACTTCAGCTGTGGAAAAGTGTGCAGGATTTTCTGGTGTAAAATTTATCTTTGTGAAGGATTCAGGAGACAATACAAAATCCGGCACCTTGGCACAAACACTGCTAGATAAACTATTCCAGATAAACTGAACTAGCTAAGTTCTACACATAGAAGGTAGCATGAAAGAACTAATAAAATAAGTTACTGCCAAATTAATTTCTGACATGTTTTTGCATTCACTCCCAATGCTAACTTGCAGTTGTTAACATGTGCCATGGTTTTGGGTTTCAATATAATAACTACGCAGCACACACTGTCTTCAATAAAATAAAATGCCTTTCCATCTTTTATTCAGCAGAGACTGAACTTGAGTACATTTCACTAAATGAATGAAGCTTCTCAACAAGTACTTCATGAAATTTAATGAATTTACATTTGTGGAAGATTCAAATATATAAAACGTAAAATGGAATTATTTTTAGCTGTTCAAGAGGCAATTCAAACAAGCTCTCTTTAAAGTAAACTTACTACTGAGTGCTTCATACACTTCTCCATTAAGAGGAAACATGTTTTCAGATATGAAAACTATGTCAAATAGGTCCTCCTGACTAGATCTCAATCACTACAAAGCAATGTTAAATATGTTTAAATATAATTCTTGAACAGAAATAAAGTATTTTTATTATCTTTATTCAACGGTTGGTGAGAGTGGTCGTCGTGGGGTTACCTACATACCTGATATGCCTTTCTCCGTGAAGACTAAATCTGGTTTAAACTGGATGATATCCTCACAGATCCGTTGGATGTACTCCTCCTCCATCTGGAGGATCCTAGCAAAATCTTGTTGTTGGGTTATCTCCAAATTTGTCTGTGAAAAATGAAAAGCAAGACTTTCAGATTAAAGAGATGAAATGATGTTTATATATATTACTAACCTTGTCTCCAACCCACCTTAACTCTTTCACATTTATTACGACCACATTTTTAGCAAAGATGGTGGAAAAGGGGCACAGGGATGTCACATATTCATGGTGCATTTTGTAGCTAGTAAAGAACAATGTTTTGTAAATCATACTATGACAATAACTTCAAATGGTATCATTTATTAATCCTAGGCATTACCCAATGTGGTTTTTCTCTGCCGAACCCATGATCATGTTTAAATCATAACAGTCAAGAGCAGGTTAGATATTTTTGCTAGCAAGTGTGTTATCTCCTGAAAAATTTCCATCTAAAGTGGTCTCTGGGGTGCTTTTGTCACAATTCGAAAATCACAGCAAATTTTACAGGTAACATTTTACCTTTTTCAGATGGAACATAGTCTTCACTTGGGCACTTCTTAATTTCTATGATGGATCAATATGTCCCCTGGTGTAAATATATTTCCAGGTTACTGAACATCTGCGAACATCGGCATCAAAAGTTTGGCCATCAGATGTTTTACCAATAGTGTTAAATATCAGCCCAATCTGATGTACAACCTGATTATCGGCTCACCCCTAATAAAAACTCTGAAATTTGAGTGTAACTGACAAGAAGACCTTCCACCTTAGAGGACCTGTTACAATGCATTCAGCCATCTCTGTCAGTAAACCATTCTGGCTGGCATTCCTGGTAACACCAGGTAGCACTTTTTGTATAGGATGGTGGATAACTCAGTATGGCACACACACTGTTATGGGTACCTAAGTATGGCACACCATCAAGGATATTGAAGTATGACATACCATGGCAGGTGCTTCAGTATGATAATTCAATGTGGGCACTTAAGTATGGTTCACTGCCATGGGTACTTTAATTATGACTGTCCTTGTGGGTCTTTGAGTATGACATACCAATGTGGGTAATTAGGTACGGTACATCACAAAAGTTACAGATGACCCACTTTTCTTGGTGTTAAGGTGAAGAGGATGACACAAAGGCACAAACCTGGCTTTCTCCTTTCTTGTACTCCAAAGAACAATCAAGGAGCAGTATTTTGGGGTTCTCTATCCTCCGCCTCATCTTGGGATGGGTGACGTCCTTATTTAACATCACACCATTCAGAACCTTGGAATCCTCAATTATACCTCCGGGAACCTGAAAAACAAATTTCAAATCAAACATTTCAGAGAATGAGACATTTAAATAAACGACTGGTGCACATTCATGTATGAATGTACACTGTAACAATGTGTTGTGACCATACACAAAATGGAATCTCTACCCTTCAGCTGAAGATGTGTAATAAGGATTGGCAACTACTAATGACACATTTTAACATTCTGTATCCATAACAGTATTGACTTTAGCAATGTTCATCTGGTAGTCCGAGGGACGACTGAAATGTCAATGTGGGTGTTCCTTACGAAGAATTAAATTGTCCTGCCAAAAATTATGTCCTAAATTATTTCCAGGTTGCTACACAGAGAACACACTTGCATTATGCTGTTCACATATTCATCGCCACTTTTAGAGACATTGTTCCAGATGTTGGAAGTAAAACCTTAATTTGATTCAAGCACTAACAGAATTTGACTGCCGGAAGCACAAGTCCTTGAAACAAAATTTGGTTGACCTGTAGAGATCTGGGTTTTTTTCAAATGCCAGGACTACCACTGAACTTCACCACTGCATTAGACACCATCACTCAACACATACCTTTTCGACCTTTGCATATCTTTTGATGTCAATTTCTTTTCGGCCATTTTCTTCCAGGGAAACTGTTTTCACCGCATCATAGGCAATTTGACACGCCAGGTCACCCCTACAGCAAAGAGAAACCACAGTACACAAGAAACTGAGACCACTGGAGATGAGGCAAAACATGATACCAGGTGTTTGGAATATATCATAAAACAAAACAACCAGCAACTCAATTAACCAATTACTCCAACACCAAATCTGTATGCAATCTTTCTGATAGCATCATCATTAGTTCCTACAAATCAGAATCGGGTAATCTCTATTCACACCTGTGGAGTATCTGGATATCTGACCCACATGGTGCCTGTAAATTTTGTCAACTGCGCATTAAGGGCTTTGTCTAGTAGGTGCAACTCTACAATCTGACACAGTGCATTCACATAGCAGTTGTGCTGTTTTTCACTTTATAGAGTGAACAGTGATTGCGGAACCAGGTAGTAACTATTGGGTAGGTGCCCTGATTACCCATCAAATACTACTTTCTAACAATCTTAACGTTACACAATCTTTAAAATAATTTTTTTTTTTGAAAGTGTGAACATATCAATCATTCATATTACCCCCCAACCCCATACTAACTTTTGATTACCACCAACTTTGGTCCACAATACATTACAAACCTCCAAGGTGCTTGTCTTTGCATTTTTTCACTACTGTGGGGATAGGTTTCTACAAAACCAGACCTAGTGGTTCAATCAAACTTTGTTAACACCATAGTTTTTGTCTTTCATTGACCAATATAGACTAATTTTATCAGTCATAATGTAGCTGTATTCTCCATCTGCACCCTTTAAGGATTATTCCTGTGACAATTTAAGAGGTCGCTACACGAAAGAGCATATTTTGGAAGTGTGGGCACTTCAAACACCACACTAGTGTCTTGCTCACGTCAGAAGATATTGCTGTTTAAAGAAAGATTCCTCTGGCCAAGACAAATTTCTCAGGGGCATCAAGTCACAAAATTTGACCTTCAAATTAGGCAATACCTCTGGCTGAAAGCAGTAGGTGTGTGAATCGGGAGTCAGTCTGACAGCAAACAGTGGGTGAGTGGTCATCAGTTATTTTGACTTCAAGCAGCAGATGTGTTAAGCGAGGATTTATTTTTGACTTCAAGCAGTACGTGACTGAACAAGGAGTTACTTTGGCTGTCGCTGTTCCCGGACAACCTGCCCCTGGACAATTTCCAACAGAAAACTACCACCCGGACGGCTTCCCCTTGGACAATTCCCACCCGGACAATTTCAAACTAGGACCATTTACCCTCCGTTAATTCCCGCTTGCCCTAGACTTAACCCTAACTCTTAATTGAAGAAATTGTCAGGGGGAAGTTGCCGATGGGGGAATTCTCCACTTGGTCATTGCCTGTGTGGTAATTGATCAGGGTTGTCCAAGGGGTAATTGCCAGGTGGAAATTGTCCTCGTATGAATTGTCCGGGGACAAGTCTGGTCATGATTATGGCTGCAAGCAGTGTTAGTGTGAACCAGGAATTCATCTGGCTGCAAACAGAGGTGACTCGAAAAGGAGTTATTCCGAGTGCGAGCAATATGTGTGTGAACCATGAGCTACTCTGAATCAATTCGAAAATTGATCAATGTAAATTCTCCTTGGTCTTTGTGACAAATATCTGATACAAATGATCAATTGACTGTTAAATCAATTCAAATGAGACATCAAACTTATCTGCATGTAACACTTACCATTTGTTTACAAATTTAGTTCCGACACAGCTTTTGAGAATTTTCATCATTTCAGCTCTGTTTGATATATCCACCTTGATGCTAAGAGGGAAGACAGTAACAGAGAGAGAGAAAGATAAATATTAAGGCCTCAAACTTACATATCAACATCTGCCACAGGTTCACAATGAATTCCATATAAATTTTAATAATGGTAACAAAACAAGGCTTTTTGTTAAATTGCCTTCCCTGTTTCAATTCTACTGACTGACCCAAAGTTCAGTTAAATGCCAAGTTAATCCACACGTGTAATTTCAGTGCTGAGATAGAATCACATATCCAAGATATTTTTTCATGACAACAAATATTTTTTTTAATCTTGCACTTGTTTTACATACAGCCAGCAAAAACAATATGACAAATGTTGATGAAATTCTGCATCATAAGCACTCAAGATGTAGAAATCATGTACAGGTAACACCGATAACAATCATGTACAGCGAACACAAATAACAAACATAGGGCAAGTTTTGATAAATTTTGCATCATAAGCAATCAAGATATTGATTGAATGGGAAAAGAAATAAGATGATTCATTCTTCAAATCATTAACCTTTCAAATCTGCAAATATACCAAACTTGCCAAATTTTCTGAAACCAGCAGATTTCCTGAAATTGTTACTGCATGTGCTGACAGATTCTCCGATATGATACCACGGTATGAAAAGACAACTTTCAAATTCTTCCTATTTCCTTGAACTTGTCCATTTATCTAAATGTCACCCAAAGTTCAGAATAACAACAAACCACCCACTGCCTCTGTCTCTGGTAACAAGGAAATTGTTGTAACTTGTCCTTAAAGCTATGGTTCTGGCCAGATTTTTCATAAAAGTGGGTGGGAACGACTTTAACAATGCAAGAGGCATCATCATGGTATACACCTACGGTGTCAACTACCACGACTTTTAGTGGGGACGACACAGGTCATGATACGATTCATTGGGAATACCGCGAGGTAGTCTAGCTTGTGCGTGGGCCTGTGTGCACTACTGAAACCAATCATGTCCATGTTTCACTTTGTAAATTTCACTGGCATTCAAATTGTGTGGATTATTCACTGAAATATTCAGTTTAAACAAGGCAATTCTCTTTTAGCATAGGCTTCTGTTCCCAAATTCAGCATCACATTTTTTACAAACCAGACACAGGTTAAGAAAAACAAAATTCAAACTGCACACACCATCCAGTTACAATGTCATGGCAAGAACCCTGTGAAGACCACTCACTTCATTTCTGCACACTGCCTGCGACAGAGGATGCTCTTCACTTTGACTTTAGATTTCTTTTTGTAATCAATTAATAAAACATAGACACTTAAGAAGCAAATTTGACTGTTGATGAAGGTCACTTATAAGCATCAAATAAGATGATTTCGATCTGTTCTTTCTTAAAGAATTAAACAACCATTTAAGTTTTTAATGCTATTTTCACATAGCTTCTGCCATAATTGCATATGTTTGCCGACCATTGCTTTCATACCAATGTAACATACTGCTTTCTCTCTTTCCTCTAAGTACTGTCTCTGGTGTAACCATCTATTTCTTTCTTTGATACAAAGACGCAGGACTGGAAAACCCTATGCTTATTCTGGCTCCTCTACCAATCACATTTTGTCTTTTAAATTTATCTCCAATCATCTGCTGCTATATTGTTCTCCACAATGCAGTGAACCTGTTTCATGTTGTTGTATTATTTGTGAATATCATTAGCTTTGTGATGTTAATTGTGTTTTGTTTTTAAGATTATGGTAGACATAATATTGAAACTGCTGATGATAGGTTTTACTTACCTGAGCTTTTCTTTCATTATTTCTAGCATATCTTCCATAGCTTGCTGATAGGCACTAATTATTAAAGTTGGATGCATCTGCTGTTCCAGGAAGGGTTCAGCCACTGACATCATTTCACCAGCTAAGCGAAAAAGGACAAAATGTCATTTACAATGGTGTAAATTAAGACAGACATCGTTTCCTGGTGACTTTAAATGTTCTGCTGCATTTATTGCTCAATCAAAGGAGGAAATAAAAGCAGAGTAAACACTCAGAAGAAAGTATCTGCTGCAAATGATCATTGATTGTTTCGTGGAACAAACGAAGATAAAAAAAACACTCGTGAAGGTGAATCCAGGGACTGAGTTGTAGATTCTCCAGGTGTGATACAAATCACATTACTTGGGAAATTAAGGACTGTGGTAGTCTCACTGTTTTGTCCAACTTTCATAGATTTACGGTAGTTCCTGTTCTTAATCTAGTTGAGCAAAAAATTGTACTTCTTGCAGGGATTTGAGGTGAGTGATGGTGTGCGATCATACTCGCACACCTCCAAAGCCAAGGTACGCCTTCCCTGCATTGGCTGTTCGACGCGCACATATCGCCGACTGAGACGAAGTGCAACGTTGGCACGTTGATGGAATCGTGTCCACCAGACAAAAACAAGTAACTCGTGTAACAAATGACAAAACGTTTACGGAAAACTCCATTGTGCATTTAAAACGAGAAACAGAAAGTCAAAAAGAGATGCCAGCCTGCATTTAACACTTGCCAGAAGTTTCCTAACAAGATGTCCAGGGTTTGTTCATTTTTCTAAGGACAAAATTACGCACATTTCAAGGCAAAACGTTTGCTTTTCATGACATCATTCATTTCCACCAAATTCTGCTTATGGTGCATATTGTAACTTTCCAAAGAATAAGCAGAGAGAAAACTGCATTTTTTCTTGTTAGAGTATTTTATCCTTGCTAGAGTAGCTATGAACCAGCCTCCCATATACACACCAGGCTGCTTCACAGTAATGTACACATTACCTTTCAGGAGAGGTCAGACCTTTTTGTGAAATAATTGAAGTGAATATTGAACTTGTGATTTATTTCTAGTCTGTTTTGAAGTTGATATGAGAGCATGAACACTTCATTTTAAGGAAAAGAATTAACTTGCGAGATGGTGCTGGCAGTGATAAATTTTGGCAATAATTTGTAAAAGTAGCATTGGTAGTGAGTGATATCAGTACTTGAACACCACCGCTCCACTCTTCCATAATGAAAAAAAAACAAAACCAAGCAAGAACACTAACCAAGGATAATAACAGAAGTAGTGCCATCTCCAACCTCTTCATCTTGTGTCCTACTGATCTCAATCATTGACTTGGCTGCTGGATGCTGTACTGTTATCTGCAGTGAAGGAAAAATTCAAACCATTGCTAAGAACAGATGTAAGGAAAGCTGTTAAACTGTGCAACCAGTCCCCTTGCCCAATATACCCACAAACATAGTAACAAAGCCGCTGTTTACACTGACAACATCTCACAGTTTAAGTTCCTGCCATGGTTTTGAAAGCAGGTTTCTCTCATCAAATGGTACATTCTGAACAGGATGACGTTTGTGCAATCACAGTCCCCAGGAGAATATTATTCAGGCCAGGGGAATAAATCATTTTATATCAACTCCTCATCAAATTTCTTTCTTCAGTTGTCTGTTTTTCTTAATCTTTGATGTTAACATTCCCTGACTTTCCTCCCACTTTAAGAAGCAGCCGATAATCTGAAAATATTGTAACTTTAGTCTGAAATCATTATATTACTTTGAAACTTCTTCAAGTAATCTGGAGTCTCATTTTGATATAACCCCACAACAACACTATTTGCATAAAACAAGCAATCAATCATGTGACCTAAGATCTGATTACATCAAAGAGAAGTCCAAAATGCATTAGATGTGATGGATTCTCAAGTCCCAACACCTCTCCTCCCTCATCTCAGGGCATGCCACTGCTGGCAGGCACCCATCGGGTCCCAACCAGGAAGAAAAACAGCCGACAATTCCTAGCTAAGAGACTGACCAACTTTTTGGACTGACACTATTGTTGGCAAAAACTCAGCTGACAGCCCTTATGAGAGGTTAAAGTCAAACCCAGAGAGGATTTATCCTAGAATTCAAATAACTGAGAAGATTCCTCAACCAATAGATGCATCTCACACGTCCTGCAAACTTTAATTACATGGAGGATTTCCTTGCACCAACATGAACGTGGCGCTACACTTAGATGGTCGTACTGACACTTAATTTTGCTGAGGGTGACACCTGTCACCAACACAAAATTATCGGGTCATCGGCATACCTCACGTAAAATAGCATTCCCGTCGTTGGTCATGACAATGCCCCCCATAGGGTCCATCAGCATCTGAGGAGAAGAAAATTGAAAAAAATTTTGTAAATGCTATCACAATTTAGTGCATGCCCAAATCAAACATCATCAATTTAGATGAGAGCAAAGAGATAGAAAGTTGGAAATGGAAGTGAAATGTATCGGTTCACGACATGACGAGTCATGAATGGGACGTTTACTCCCTCTGGAGCACTAATGAAATGTGATTTTTTTAATATCAGCATGGCAAGCACAGGGCTCATTCATTGCTCAATCCCACCATGATATTTTAATGCAACTGAAGAAAGCCTTTAGGTATTAGTGCAATGACTTGTCACTTGATGTATGGACTGAGGTGAAATAAAACATAGGTCATCTCTCCTTGGTGTTTTTGATTATAATCCTATTTGTGTTAATTGAGTCAAGACCAAAATAAGGCAAATGATTTTGTCCTTATCCAGCCACTACTTCCAACTTCACATTTTGCAAAGGTTTTGCAGTTCACGATAAACCCTATCAATATTTTTAAAAAGTCTAACATTTACAAGAAAAGCTTCACATATTTCTCGTGCAATTCATCCATTNNACCAAATGGTTTGGAACACGGAATGCAAAAGACCTAAGTAGTGGAACATGCAAGAGGAGACCCATCATGTATGCAGCGATGGACATCTGCCATGATATATATATATTATGCTGAGAGTGGTCACCAGGGCCACTTTAAAGAGAGCTTAATAAACACCTCAGATCAGATGCAACATAGGCTACTATACCATGCAAAAGATATTGGGTAAGGCAGCCCAGACAGCGACTGGGGTGGTCCACCGAATTAGAATAACTGGAAACCATGAGTCACAGGAAAAGTCGCCTGCAATAAGCCAGGCAATATTTGTACCAGTAAATTATATCCTTTGGGTAACACCATTCATAGTGGTGCATGTTAAGGCTACGAAAATTAAAAAATGTTGCTTTCAAGATTTTAAATCGCAGTACATGCTGTTTTATACACAGCAAACTTCTCTTATTTTCAATTGTGACACTGGGAGGCAATGATTCAGTGAAATCATCATGTCTGCACTAGGACCATGTGTTAGGAAGGACTGCAGTTGACCTAGCTGTTAATCTGACCATGCTGACGATGAAGTGAGTCGTTGGGGGCTGGCTGTCTCTTTCATGGGTGTTGAATACTTCAGTGGTAATGATGAGATTCGTTGGACAAAAACAATTTAAGTAAAAATCACAGGAAAGAAAACATTGTTAACTTTCTTTTTCTTTTCATAGCTCGCCCATTATGAAAACAAGCTGGAATCACTGAAAATTAGGGGCTGCTATTTTGCTGCATAACATGTACATCTCTATAAAAGGGAAGAGAAAATCACCAAACCTTTAACATTGCCCTGGGTCCGAGGCAAGTTCTTATCACATCTGCTATCATCTGTAAAACATAAACAAAAAGTCGCACACAGAGATGCATAAGGTTAGGTACTTTATTTTCTGTATCACGAGCGTAACAATGAGAAAATGCAGATATTTGTGTATCCCATAATTTTGACACTCTAACTTCTCCCAATCTGCAATTTTGCTTTTCTCTAGTTTCCTTCTTTTCAAGGAAATTCAAACGCAAGTGCTCATGACTGTCACTGATGTTCAGGTGTTCAGTTTTAGACTTTCCACTTGTGCTAAACCTCCCTCACACTACCCAGAACATTAAGGTATGCGGTAAGTGTGCTGTTGTACTGAACTAAAATAACTGAGCTGAGTTCCCATTCTTTATGTAGGAGTGCAAAAAAGTCGCACTCCTTGGTCCCCACAGTGTATTGAGGTGAGTGGTAGCGTGCAACACACGTGCCTCAAAATTTGACACCAGCAGTCAAACCAGAGAAAACACAAAAACTTGCAAAGATAATGTCACCAAGGTTTTCATGTACGCATTGACAGATAACACATAAGTCTGAATGGCACAGCAAAACCTTTTTCCCTT
>VJOZ01035519.1:1254-20121 GCA_009801055.1 Stichopus horrens
GACAGACTGAGGGAGGGACTAGATGTTGGTGGTTGGGAGAATTGAAACTGTCTGGGGTGATGAGTTTTTGTCTTTAAGATTTACAAGTATTCAAGTTGAATCTATTCCCAATTTTATTTTGGTCAAGATAATGTTTTTAAAGAATCCAATGGAATGATGTGACCATATGTGGCTATCATCACTGACACAAAGCAATCAGTTTCAAGTATTTTCTCTACAATGGATCTTAGATATAAGAAGTTTTTGCAAAGTCATTGAAAACATTCTTTTATTAACATGTCTAACATTACAGTCTCAAAATATATTCTCCTTCCAGATTTAGGCCAAAGTTGAATTCACATTAGTTTCTACAATATATAGTAGGCTGGAAACAAACAACTGTCTGATATCATAGTTTTGTAAAAAACAAAATATCCTTTTGCAATCCTAGTTCACTTGATTCACCGTTTTGATCCGTTCGGATACAGGTGCTACTCTGACTGCCACAGTTGTGCAGTGTTGTCACACACAATCGTTGTCTAAATTGTTTTTGTATTCAAATCAGTTTAACTTTTACTGAAAGTGAAGCTTCTCTTCAATTCTTATCTTCAATCAAAACACATTTTGATCTTTACAATTCTTTGAAGATGACCAAGTAAGGTTAGTTCATTACCTAATATGGTTGCTATGACTTCAAAGCACACAAGCTGATTATTCTGGAATAGTTTGACGAATGGAAAGGCCAGCATGGGAAGATAATCCAGTTCTCCAAAGATGGCTGACCAGTGGGCTAAGGAAGAAAGGGTCCTGTGACAAAATCCAAAAGGAAAAAAAAAGGAGATTTTCACAGCTTAGTATGATGAGAAAAATGAATGAGAAAAATACAGACTTACTTCTCTGATTTATGTCCATGTAAGAAAATATTACTAATTGCTGAATCTACAATGCAGACAGGAAAGTGAAGAATGGAGACCCTCAGGGCACAGACAAAAACCAAAAACAAAACATCTAGGAATTGTAGAAAAAACACACAAAAAAATTACAGACCGAGATGCAGAGGATGACAATTTGTAGATGGAAACAATTACCTCTGAAGGACTCTTAATAACCGCCTGCTCTTGATGGGATAATCTTCATGAAGCTTAGCCCAGGCCAGATGGGTTCCTTTACCGACGAGGCTACTAAAAGCGGAATGGTTCTCTGGGAGTCTCAGCAAGGAACGCCAGATGAACATTCTGATGGAGGAAGATGAAAAAAGAAAGATCCTGTTGATGAATCAGTTTTAATCTCATCGTCTCTCTGATAGATGTCAGAAGGCACACTTATGAAAGAAAACAAAAAAGGGATTTATTTTGGAGGCGGTTTGCTGTCATAATTACATTCTAGTTTACCATCATGATACGAACAATCCAGAGTAGAATCACTGCAAAGACTCACATTGCTATACTACATTTTAATATCCTATATTTATCCTAGAAAATGCCAACCTATAGGCTCTCTAGTAAAAACCCTTCCCAGTCCACACCTTCCTTCAGGTGTAAGAAAAGGTCAAAAACATGATTCACTTGACTGGCTGTCATTAATTCTAATACAAATTAAGTTTAGCCTACTAGGCCATACCTTCATCCTCTGACATCTACTTGAACTTGTTGTAAAAGGAAAGTGATTTGTATATATCTGCATTGCTGTGTAAGGAATTTCAGGCAGATTGAAGGTCCATGTAGACTATTGTCTATCGGACACCATGCTACTTACACAATGAGAGAAGAAGGTTATGTCAGGTAAGAATATATCAACAAAAATGGCATAATGAGCCCAACCACTTTCAAAATGGAATACCCCTGCATCATTTATTAGGATAAATATGTATGAGCTCTTCACATTGTGATTGTATTGTTTGTACTTGTAGGCAAAACAGATACATTCGATTGGTGTACAATCTGCTGGGTAGGGCTGGCAGGATTGACTGATGACAGAAGAATCTGCAGGATTTTAAAATACTTGTCATATTTTAATTCAGCTGAGAGGTTTTGCAAATATAAGTATCAATAAAAGAAAAAAAAAGTTAGCACTAAACAACAGCTTCACAGAGAAAAGTATATGAATGTTAACAAAATGATTGGTATAATCATCATCAGGGGTTACACTTTCCCCGTAGTTGGTTCCAAAGATAAAATGAAACGCAAATAAAAATAGATATTTTTCTTCCAAAATAGTTACCTTCTTGTGCACATGTGGTATGTTGACAACTATAGCAACCATGAATTAATGATGAGATGGGCATAAAGGACAAAGGAGTGCAACAAAGTTTATCTCTTGACTAAATTTGAGGTCATACCACAAGGAGCTGATTTCCAGCAACCCTAGAAAGGCTAACATGATCACAGCTGTGAATTACTGCATTCCTAAAAAAGAATCACTGGCAGCATTTTGTGACAATGTCACAACTTGTAGGAGAGTCTAGAAACAGTCACTCCCCCCAAAACAGATTTATAGAAGCAACAAATACTGTATACAATAGCCTCTAGTTGGGCATCAGAGTAGCTCCGCCTATCCAAGAGATGAAACAGCGTGATCAAATAAGATTTGCAGTTTTTGCTTATCAAAAGTTTGAATTGGCCTGCAGTCAACCATTTTTGATCTGATGTTGAAACTACCATAGCGAATAAATTTCAAGACTTACTCTAACTTAAAGATGCGCCGTAAGAAGTTCAAATAAATCACATTTAACATGTTAAAACAGCTCAGCAGAGCTGCAGCTGTAGCACGGTTACGTGCAAAGTTGTGGCTTCGGCTTCAGCCAATTCAAGGGAGATTTCAACTGTTAAGATAGGACCAGACAAAACATCTATTTGTGACTATCGCAGAGCTTACATAGAATAAAATCCCCACTGCGCTTTTCACACCGGCCGCCAAACTGTGATACAAACCTGGTTATTGTCCCGTCATAACATACGCTCCGGTAAATTTTGACAATATGTCGATGATACCGTACTTTTTTTTTCTTATCACAAACAGCAATCTCTAGGCCTATTGCTTTAGAACGCTCTTCTGTTTAATAAATCTGACTAAGACAAAACATTCAAATCTCAAGGTCAATTTTTTAATGACCAGTGATTTAGCTTACAAACCTGTACTTTTCAGGGTATTCCCCAAATCCAGTCAAAATATTCTGCAGCTTCTTCAAATCCATTCCCTCTGGTAAAGCAGAGAACTGACAAACAAGCAAACAAACACAAAGGAAAATAATTAAACCTGATATTCAGTTTTCCAGGCCATTATAGGTATGTCGCTGGTAAAGTGTACTATTAACATGCACAAGATTCATGTGAGAGTGTATCAGATACATGTTAAAAATGTATGATTTGATTGGTGCTAGAATGGACTTGATACACCGAAAACCTATGATTTGACTGATGTCTAGAGTGTACTATTAAAATTGTAAACACACAATTAAATTTGTGCACTGATCAAGAAACAATAAAAGTTAGGTATGGAGGAATTTTAGATATACATTCAAGATGTTTTTTTTTTTCTAAACTGGGCAGAAATTCTGGTCAGTTATCTTACAAACAGCAGTGATGATGACCTACCTTGCATCCAAGGTCATGCCGTCCACTGACAGCGTGTTAAACTTGTTTTCATGTCTTTTGAAAGTGTCCTTTACTGGAGTGACAAATCTAATGAAATGGAATATATTGGTCTATCTGTTTTTTCCTTTGTTAATTACATGACATATTAACCCAGCTTTTGTGAAAATGTCTGCAATTACCGTTTCATATTCCACCTCCTCTCTCTCCTCGCCGACAAAATGCCCGCTTCCAGCAGTTCTCTGAATTGTTACTCCTTGATGAGAGCCAGATGATCTCAAAGGGGGTCTTGCATCTTTGTCCCCTTGTCTGCCGCCCTTTACAGCCTTGACCAATGGTGGAGGAGGCTGTGTGAAGAAAACAGTAAGATCTTTAAAAATAGGCAGCCACTTCTGACTTTGTTTGGGAGAATTCTACCAAAGAGACAGGAACAAAAACTTTGACAAATAAGTCACTTGTGATGGTTGTTGCTTTTTTAACACCTGGATGCACAAATAATCTTTCCTTAGCATCTCTTTGAATTGTCTCAAACATGTATTTGACCAACACGTCTCTCGCTATATTGTTTAAGTTATGGATGACTAGTTTATTGTTCAATTGACAAAATGTCTTTCCTGAGGTTGAGTCATCAAGCTGTTCTGACTACACACCATGCAGAGTTGACCTGTATCCTTAGACATAATGTACATGATTTTTTTTTTCATGTTTCCTCTTACATTGCTCAACTGAAACCCCACAGTGAGGGGTACAGTGCCTTGATTTTACTACAAGATTCTATTGCAATATTCACAAACCAGCAAGGAGTCACTCACCCTGTTAAAGTCTGTCATTAATGCAGGGACACTGTAGATCTGAAGTGATCCGCTTTCAGTCGTAGCCACGATGTGTCTGCCTGCTGGACTGATGGCCACCGTCTGGATGCGGTCGGCCAGCGAACCCACATCAAATAATAACTTACAGCTGTGTATGTGGATAAACCTCACAATGCCATCTTGACTGAGGACTCCCACGATCTATCGAGACATAAGAGGGGGGGCGCGAAAGATTGATTTGACAAAAGCAATAACTTCAAAGCAAAACAAAAATCCAACATGGAAGAATACGGATATGGCATCAGAAAGTAAGCACTGGATTTAGAAGACATGCAATAATATCTTTTACAGAAACTTTAAATTTTCTCTTTGTTGCTGGTAAGTGGATTATGATGTAATGGTTACACCCCCATTTAACTCTTTTCTGACAAATACTATGCCGAAGACATTGAAAGATTACTTTAAAGGAGGTCAACGCATCTTCAAAATCAAATTAATAGACTGAATAAGATAACATAAAGCTGAATAGATGCTCACAACAATACAACAGGATAAACAGGACTGGGACTATGAGTACACACTGTCAGTTGTTGGAATTTTAAAACCTTTTGTATGCAAGTTTTGCTTTTCACTTTTATTGTAAATTTTATCACAGCACAATCATTGGTTCTGATAAAGGCTCAATAAAACAGACTTATAGTGTGCACACAAAATCTCGAGTAAGAGTATGCGGTCCTAAGTACAAAGTGTTGATTACGAGTACCTGACTTTTAAATCCTGTGCATAAGAGTACGTGTGCAGTCACATGCGTACAAATATGAGTACAATCTCATGAGTACAACTCCGAGTACAATGTCATCAGTGCAAGTACCAGTACAAGGTCATGAGTTGGACTTCTTTCTTATGAGTGCAAACATGAGCATTTTGTATCACAGAATAAACAAAGTCTTTCTTTCTCTTAATTAATGCATTGATTTTGGGAGCGATGCATGATTCCAACAAGTTATCTTAAATTTCCTCTCACTACAGTATCACACACTTGAGGAGTACTAGGCTGATTTATTGTTGTAACTTTCTGCTAAATTGAGGCGAAACTTGTAAAACAACTTGTAAAAAACTGTACAGCAACTTAGGCAAGTTGTGAGAACTGTACACTGTGTACAACTACTGTACATCTTTGAACAGATAGCTAGTACAAAGTACTTAATCTATGGGGATCATTAAAATTTCTTGCACATACAGTGTATATGTAGAAAAGAAAAAGATAAAATTTGATTACATTTCCTAATTATTTCAGTTTATCATGCACAAGGGTAATTTATAGTTCCAGAGCAGCATGCGCATAGCTAACATAGGAATGATAAAACCCTGATTATGACTACAAAGCCTCGAGTATGAGTATGAATTAGCCGGGAGTGCAAGTAAGAAGCCTCGAGTACAAGTACATAAATTTAATATTTGCAGAGTACAAGCATAAGTACAAGAACAAAGCCATGAATACGAGCACAGAAAAGTATACTAAAGAGTGTAAAACTAATACTAATAATAAGAATAACAACAATAACAGCAGTGGAAAGCAGCATAATACCGACAGCAATTGCAACACCAGTAACATTAACAACAGCTCTGTCAGTGGTACAAGCAATCAAGTAACAACTGAAAGTGGAAAATCAAGAGCTTAATAATATCAGTCAGAAATATGGTTGCTTGAAATTTGTTAATCACAAACAGAGATTTACAAACAGTTATAAGGTAACAAACCTGATAAATTTCTCTTTTACACAGGCATGGCAAGATCCATCAACTTACTTGTGGTGAACCTCCATCAAAGCTCTCATGGAGGAATTCCACCTGCTTGACAACTTTTACTTTGCTGGGCATCTCCACCACCCTCAACAAAGACCTGGTGTCCAAGGACCATATGTGAACGAACCTGCTCATACCACCGGCGACCAAAAGGCGACCATCTCTGCAGCCGATGAACACAACATGAAACAAGAGGGACGTCAACATCTGAATATGTGGTGTGTACTTAATGAGACCATTGATGGGAGAAAGGGATAATGAGATATCAGTAAAAATTTGTCTTTCATGTTTCTTTACACAGTGAATGGCAAAGCACTGCAGGAATTTGGTCACTTGAAATGAAAACTGGTATCACATATATGAAGTAGATTTATGATCACAGCGAATGTCATCATTGTGGGACTAAGAGGTGAACATCAAGCTTGTATGGCAAAGAAAATGTTAACCCAGCATGGCACAGAAAGTTATTTTCTTTTTTGCTTTTTTCTTTTTTTGTTCCTTTTTTTTTTTGGCTATTTTTTAACAACTGTATCTTTCTAAAAAAAAACAGACTGGAGCCATGCATTTTGGGGTCAATGCTTTGAGTATTTTTTCTGAGAGTCTATGCATTGTAAGGCACAGCAAGCAGGGTTCACCACAACAATATGGAATAAGCATTGAATTACTGATAGTGTGCAAATAATACATCATTTCCACTAATAGTTGCTTACGACATATGATTAACAATGGATTTCTCGTACTCAGTGACAAACCAATACTACAGCAGGTTAAAAGTAACAAAGTGAATTGAGCTGATGATGAAAAGAGCAACAACGAGCCGTCTGTGATGTAATTGTAAAGGTACAATTGATGAATTCTGTAATTTTTGGGGGATCCATGCACATGCACCCGTAGCACCCATTGGAACAGCCATGGTCCGACACCAAATGTTCCATAAACTACAACAAACTATGCAAACGCTAGCTGTCAAATGTTCCATACTAAAGACATTCTGTTAACAAAGACTTTAATAAAGGGGCTCATTGGGTTGACATCAATAAGTTTGTGGTGATTTTGAAGGGTATGAACACATAACAATACTTATAATTAGAATTAGCATAATTAGTCAAGTTTCACATCCAATAGTTATGAAAACTGTCACAATTTTTAAATTTTTGGCCCTTAATACTTGTACTGTCTGTGTGCATGTGAATATAGTACTAACATGAAAAATGTGTGACGATGAATTTTCAGAAATCCAATTACTGTTAATTATTCACTCAGTAGTGTTCCTTTGCACATGACACTAGGGATTCTCTTACTTTGACATTTGCCATGAGTATGTGAAGGAAACTTGACAGCGAATATAATGAAATATAGCGAATTTCATGAAACAACTCAATGAGCCTCTTCAACGATTTGATCCTCGGCTTATTGACATTTGACGTCCATCAAAGCTAAAAGCATTATTGCCTCAAGTAGTCAAGGTATAGACACATCAAATATCAGATTGCCAAAAAGAGTATTCCTTGAGATAAGAAAGTGTTCACCCGGTGATTCACTAGTAAACACATTGGAATCTTAAATGCAGATTCATTTGAAAGTCTGTGTAGGCAACCTTGTTTATCTGAACTTACTGATATGATTCTACATATAATGCAGTGTAAGTAAAGATTATTTTGTTAAAGCCACTTTAATACATTGTTTGACAGGTAAATAGACTCACTGTACTACGGTTTGTGCTCCGATGAACACGATCATAATGTTATATTAACAAGTACAGCAGAATGTCAAATGACCTCAAACTGGGGTTTGAGCTAGACAGGATGGCATGGTAATTGTTTTGATAAACCAGAATGCACAAATGCATTGTGGTTTTGATGATCCCATTATGAGCTCTTATTTTTCTAAAAAATGTATGTGTCAAAGGCTAGCTATGCTTTGTATGAAATATGAGAGCTGTAAATGGTTCCTTTCCAGAGATGATGTCTACAACATTTTCACAATTTGAAACTTGCTGACACTGAATGATCTTTGACCTCCAGTAAAGACCGAGTGTTCTTGTACTCAATGAGCTACAACTGCAAACTGAAAATGGCATCTGTCAAAGCTTCCCTTCTTGAGATATGACGTATACAAGAATTTCATAATGTTAACCTGTTGACCTCAAATGGCCTTTGACCTTCACCAAAGACAATGGAATTCCTGTATACTTAATGAGATACACGTTGACTCTTAATGAGAGATCTGCCCAAGAATTTCCTTCTTGAGATATTGTGTTAAGGATATTTTTACTATTTGACCCCTGCTGACCTCAAATGACCCTTGATCTCCTCCAATGTCAAAGATGATTTTGTGAATAATGTGTTACACTTAAATCCCACATTTCTCCAAGTTTCCCTTCTTGAGATATTGTGTTTACAAGGTTTCACAGTTTGCCCCTTTTTGGCCTCAAATGACCTTTGTCTTTTACAAAAATCAGTAGGGATCTTTACTTTATGTGGTAAAATCTTCTACTTAATGTTGTTTTACACCTACATACTGTACCAAATACGAGATTTGTCCAAACTTCCCCTCTTGAAATATCGTGTTTGCAAGGTTTTCAGTTTAACAACTGTTGACCCCAAATGACCTTTGACCGACACCAAAAACAATAGGGTGCTTCTACTCAATGTGTTACACCTACATACCAAATATAGGATTTGTCCAAGCTTCCTTTCTTCAGATATCGTGTTCACAAGGTTTTTACAGTTTGATCCCTGTTGACTTCGAATGACCTTCCATCTCCACCAAAAACAATACAGTTCTTCAACTCAATGTGGTACACCTTCATACCAAATATGAGATTTGTGCAAGCTTCCCTTCTTATTGTGTTTACAAGGTAGGGTGTCAAAGACATACATACATACTTCATACACACACACACCCACACACACATGCATGATTACAAAGGTTACCATTACCATCAAAACCAAAAACTTAGTGGCTAATTTTTGGACTCTGGAAATGAAAGTGAGCCTATGATCAATTTTTGCAATTGAACTCTGAAAACAGAGGTGGTTCCGCGATGCTCTAGTCGTGGTTGCTATTTGTACTTTTGTCTCTTTCTGGTCGTCGACTGACATCGGCAATGACTAACTTTGATCACTGCCTGCCATTGTAGCTACAACCCTGCTTCAGAACAAGCTTTTAGTGCTTTCAAGTGCCCGGATACAGGACCGACTACACACAGGGGTCTCCATGTCCAAAATTTAGACCTAGTGCAAACTTTAACAGGCAGAGGCAGCACCCAGCCATCTTCACTGTAAGTGACAAAATGCAGTTCCATAATGTTGCAGATTTAATCAGGTTAGCTGGACATAGAGAAAGGTTGTACCTAATCCATAGTGAGTAATGAAATACAGTTATGTTTTAATCAGGTTTGTTGACTTTTTTTATTTTTTTAGAAAAATTATGATGTAAATCAAATGAAATTGATTTAAATCATAAATTTTTCAATAAAAGTCATGATTTAAATTATGATTTTGATCAGCTTGATTTAAATCAAACAACCTTGGTTTTAATGTAGTTGCAGATTTAAACAGATAAGTGATATTGACAAAGCATGAACAAATACCACATTTGTTGGTGTCACAGTTCATGTTGAGTGATATATGTAAGGCATACATCAGTACAGACATGTGATGGTGAAGTCTGTGTGACTGTCTCAACTTCAGTTAGTGAAGAGTGATTCAGCGGATGAGATCAAATCAGACGTTGTCACAATGGGTACAGACATATGCATGTGACAGTGTCAACCTCAGTTATAGTGTAATTCAGTTGAAATGATAAATGTAACACCTGCCTTGGACATTTAAGTCTTTCCTGAATAATTCAGCAGAAGAACCGTTCAGGCATTACGACATAAAGTCAGACACGTGACACTGTTGTTTGCATGTGACAGTGTCAAACCTCAATTTGTATGTTGAGTGAGTCAGCAGAATTGATGCATTGAACGTCGTGACACGTGTCAACCCATGTGGAACCATGATCTGTAAGTAACAGTGGCAATCTCAGTTGTTGTATGTCGAGAATCTGTAGAAACTAAGATTGAGATGTTGTGACATAGTCACATACATATGACAGTGCAGCCTGAATGTGACGGTGTCAACTTCAGTACAGGATTAATTCAGTACAAAAGTAATTAAGTAAAGTGCAAGATGTTGTGAACACGGGGACAAACATGTGAAACTGTAGTACTGTTACAACGTTTCATATGGCTGAATGAACAAAGTACTCATTCAATAAATACAAGCAATGTGCGAGTAAGGCTGTGTAATCCTGCAAGCCAAGTAAACTCAAACGCTGAACCTTAGTAAATATGAAACACATCTTGGCAACGTAGACGTATGGCGACATCAGGTTACATACAGTGCATGCAACTGAACTTAATTATATTCACATAGATTCATTACAATGCCGATTTGTGAGTATTGCATAACACTTCGTTCTTAAATTTGTGGTGACTCTCCGTATCCAAAAGTTGCACCCTTCATTGATAAAACAGCATTTTGGCTAGCCATGAATACATCCTGAGAATCACTGGGAGAGACAGTGACACAAATACAGCATCAAATACATGAAAAGATGACAGTCAGTGAAAATATGATATATCTGTTGCAAGATAACTCTACCTGGGTGTTGAGAAAGCCTTGTAGCCAGGATTTGGTCCATCTGGAGCCGGGAGCTGGTACTTACACTGCAGAGTGTCCGATTCCCAGGCGAAGACGGAGTCATCACGGAAACAGGTGATTATGATGTTGCTCAAGGGGAGAAAAAACACCTGAAAAGAAAGGCAGTTGAAACTATGCTTGTACCGGTATCTCTGTGACAACAAGACATCATTTTCACGACAGAAGTGGTTTAAAGTTTTTCCGCTTCTTCTTGAACTTTCTTACTGAAATGATCATAGCATATACTGTAGAGTTGTTAGTTTTGGCAAACTGCAATTTAATTATAGGGGCCTTCTGTCTCTGTTTACACTTAACATCAAAGGTTAAGTATGTTTACAGAATGCTTAATAATTCTAAAAATTGTCTCTCCACATGCTAACACTAGGTTCACTAATACATATACATGTACGCTGATATCTTAACTTACACTGACGTCTAACTTACATTGATGCCCCTACACAAACCTAAATTGATGGCATTTATGACCTTTATGCCCCGCTGGCACCTTTATGTTGATGTCTAAAACTACTTTGATATTTAAGATTACATTAAATTTGAAACCTATGTTGTTGTCTATTAAAGTCACTTTGGCAATGAGTTTATTCTCTGTAATGACCCCATGACCTGTGACCTCATGCCAACTCTCTGCAGTCTATTGTGTAATTGCAGAAAGGCTTATTTAAATTTCGTACCAAACCAGTACATAAACACAATAAGTAAAGTGCAGTCATGCTCTTACTTCAGGCAAACGGCCACTGCCGAAGTGACTTCAATGTACCTTTACACATCGACAAGAATTTGACCAATGTAAGTTTAGAAATCATCATACGTTTACACTCCAACGAAATGTAAGACATCAATATAAGTTTGGACACCGAGTAATACACATCAGTGTAAGTTCAGACATCAATGTAAACAAAAACACAACTTAACACATTAATATAAACTAAAATATCAACATAAATTTAAACATCAACTTCATTTCAGACATCAATGTATTGGTCTAGATATCAATGTACAGTACCTCTATTGTAAACATCAAAATAGGTTTAAACATCTCTTAACTTTAGACATCAAAGTAAGTATTACATCAATGTAAGCAGGGAAGAGTTTGGATTGTTGGAAGAGGACAAAAAACCAATATTATGTCATCAAGTCTCTGGAGTATACTTAACACCAACCTTAGAGATACCCACGGCTTCCCTGACGTTAAGCTTCCGTTTTCTGGTGAAGGTGTCCAAATCCCAAAGAAGTGCCGTGTCATTGGAGGTTGTCAAGGCATACCTCCCAGCTGCATGGATTGAAATGGAGTGAACAGGGCTGGTATGACCTTTCATCCAAGCCACCATTTCTCTAGAATCTGCAGATGGACATCACAATCTGGTTTTGATAGACTCTTGTCCTCTTTCAGGGAGGCTGATTTAATAGAGACTGGAGGCTGCATTGGCTTAAAAATCTAACATTAAATCTTTTCATGGAAGAGGGGGGGTAGAGGGTTTCAATGTCTATCAATTGAACTAACATTATCAAAGTCTGCTTAACAATTGACATATATTGCCCTCCGACAAATGCACGTTGGGCCATCAGCTCTAGGTTGTGGGTGAACGACGGTAATGAATAAAATGTAAGATGTTGCTGTCAGCTTTACAGAAGTTGAAGGTCACTCTCAGTTATATAACTTGTACAAACATATTCGTACACAAACATAAGAAATGTAAGCATGCATACTCTTCAATCATTACATGTCATGCTCCATCCTGAATATCACAGAAAAGTACTAGTGTTGAGATTGTTCCTTCCATTTGCCTCTCTCTCTCCCCCTCTCGATCTCCCCCTTTTTTTAGGGTTTTTCTTTGTGGGGGGAGAGATATGGGGGCAGGGGAGGAGGTACAAAAGGGTGACTAAAAGGTGGCTGCAAGGTTACTTTACAAAATGAAGTCAGACTGTACAGTACATTCAACAGCACGAGGAACCTTTAGTACCTTCAAGGGTGAAGGTCTTGGAGACCAAATCATCCATGATATACAGATCTATGGCTGCTATATGAATATTTACGACGAGGTGTAGAAAAGTTTTGCTAGCTGGAAAAATTCTTGGACAAGTGGAAAACAAAGAATTATTATGCTTCCATTAAGTCAGAACTGTCAATGCCAACATACATGTGTATTAAAATGTCTGTGGGTCTGACATGTAAACAGATCACTTCAGACAGGCAACAACTGCAATTCTGTCGCTTGAAATCCTCATAAAGGGTATTGAATACTGAAGGTAGTTTGACATGAGTATCTTCATTTGCTCAAATGTTATTAAGACTCTGAGTATGTGTCAGATTGCAGGCTGCAACTATCGGTCAGCAAAGGGACTGGGTTTTGTTTTCCATCAAACAGTGATCCATGAAAGTAATTGCAAACATAACGGTGTAAGTTAAACGCAAAAACTGATAAAAAAATTTATATTGCAAAGAAAGTACAATAAAATGATGAAGCATCTACACTATGTTTCTGGTTTCCTCACATTTCATAAACCTACCAAAGTTTAAAATTGACATTAAGATGGTACTAGCTAAAGACATTTTTAAAAAAACATCAGAGGATGTGATACTAAATGGTTCATTTCCCCCCTGGAGAGTAGAGTCATGTGGAAATCACTTTTTTTTTGCTCTGAGTCAAGAAAAATTTCCACCACTGTTCCATTTTCTATTCTTACACAAGACATTCACCAAAGGTTTGGGCTTAAGTTACCATTTGCATGAAACATTAAGTACTGGTATGCGCTAACTGTTCCATATTGCTGTAAACAATCTACTGTATGTACTGAGAGGTGTGTACATTTCCTTTAATGCAATGGTGAGGGTTTCAACACCTTAGAGGTGACAAATCCAAGTTACGCTGGTCATGGTAGGATGACTAGTAACAGCAGGGTGGTGACAGAGTAAGTCAGGGTTGGATGGCTACTCAATACAGAATGGCTGTTCACAGCAGAATAGAATGAGCAGGAAGAAATGAGCCTCGATCAGAGCAAGCAATTGAATTTTTAGAAAAGGAGAACAAACGAATATTTCTACAAAACTTTGTTGATTTTGTTTTCAAGTGTTAATGACATGGCAAAAAGAAAAGACACAAAGGCAGGAAAAAGGGGAACTACCAAAATCCCACATAACGTATATGGAGCAAAAATTAAGAATGCGAGGCTTAAAAGCATATTCATGGCAAGATTTGACTTTGTTTGCAAATCCAGGTATGCGGTTGAGCAAAAATTTCTGGTTTCCTTTCTTGTTGACTTTCAAATTATCAAAAGCCTCCCACTGCATCGTCTGTAAATGCAAGAAGTGCCGTGCTAACGCTACCACAAATTTACTGTGTCTGAATAAATCTCCAACCTGGCACATGATAATGATGTATGTAGTTGGGCCATGTTAAACACACTTCACCATTCAATAAAATTAACACTAGCTTCGCAGTAAATAGGTTAAGTGGCTTGGTATCAGCAATCAATCAGGTTAAATAGAAATGCTACAAATTAGGGACTAAACAATGTGAATTTTCTCTGCTGTTCTGACGGCCATCACAACATCAGCCAATATCTGATCCGATCCAATATTCTCCCTATCAAGAGTGTTTTCCCCTGGAACATTTTTATTTTATGTATGATGTAATTTTCATTTTACATATGATGTATGATTCATTTTATGTATGTATGATTTTATGTAGTCTCTGAAGTGCTTTTATTACAATTCCAAAATCATGGCCAATTTTGTAGGTAATTACATTTTTTTTTGAGGGGGAAAAAATCTTTATGGGGCATTTCTCAATTCCTATCCTGGTTGACAGATGCAAATGTTTTACCAATAGTGGTAAACATCAGCCTGAGTCAATGCTCGATCCAATTATCAGTTGCTCCCTAGTTACACTACTTCTTTCAAATTACGTTAGGTTCACATGAGGCTGTTCCTTTTTCTATCTTAAGTACCTGCGGCTTATTTCAGAACCACCACCCACAGTTTGACAAAACATGCCTTTTGACGACAGAAGTTTCCAAAACGAAAGTAGTGGTGCATGATAATTTAAAAATAACCCTGACATCATCATTTTTGCATATTTGTTTCCCACGGAAGTTTGAAACCGCCCACATAGGTCTGAAAATCAGTCTGATTACGGTCTGTAGTGCAACCTCTGAACGATGGGATACAGGGACTCTTGTAATGGGTTCAAGGTATTGTAGGTACATACCAACATCAAAGCACTTTAACGAGCAATCTGCGAGGCCAACCAAAAATTCTGTTTTCCTCCTAAGTGTGAAAGCTAGAGCTGTACAAGATAGGCCAGTCTTTTGAACCAGTTGAAACCTGTAAAAAGGACAATATTTAGGTGAAAGAAGTGCTTACTAAAAATGAAGGGGGAACCCTTTTGAACATTGTTTAATTTTTAAGAAATGGTAAATAGGTAGTCATAAAACATAAGAAATAAAAGGGAAATGTTTAGGAGGAAATAGGAAAGGACAAAGCAATAAGCTATAACAATAAGAGTCCTATCAATGACAGATTATGAATACCAATGATACATTAAACTGGAAAGTCCCACAGACAGACAAAATGACTCAAATAAATCAACACTACCAATTCCATACATCACAAACAAATTACTCCAATTGTCAACAACATCGTGTAAGAAAACCCAATGTAATGCTAGGATGCCACACTGTTTCAGGTAACATTTTGTAAGCAAAAAGGATTTCCAGCTAGCAGATTATGAGTGTCAGTTGTAGTGTATTTTGTACGTAAAATGTAAACATTGTCCTGTTGGAGGGATGTTTGATGAGTACGGGCCTCTAAGCTTCATTTTTTTTGTTTTGAGAACTATAGAATATGTTGAGATGGTTTTTTTGAGCCTAATTTGTGTAAAGCATTGACCCCTTTCTTGGTGCTTGAATATTAAAATTGTTATCAAATTTTCTTTTTGCTAAAGGTAACTTTTTTAATGTCGTGTATATTTGAATATATTCTAAAAAGTCAAAGCCGTAACAACTGATCCTCTAGTTTTTAATATTCTGTAAATTCTGTCTTACCAACAGACCTTTCATTTCAATTTATTCTTTACTTTCATCAATACTTTTATTTGTCTCAACTCTCAATGCAATGAAACGCAACAATGGCATCAGGGGCCCCAAAGTTATGCTTTTAATATCAGTGATGGTTTAGGAATTTGAATGAATGCCTCACTTTGCATCATTGAAAAATATAACTAAATGAAAATACGGGTTGTTATATATTCCAATAACATATATACTTCCATGAAGTTTTTGGACATTTTCAATTGGAATTTTCGTTTAATTCAATGCTGACCAGAAGTAGGTGGCAGTTTGCTCTTCGTACCCATAGGCAAATATGAGCTTCAGCTGGAGTGGCTAGAGTCCTGGGTGTAACAACCACTGTATCACGTGGGAATGTATCGAAGAATCATAATTTGCACCAAAGAGACTATTAATGGCATGATCAGTACCTAACGACAGGTGTGTGGTCAAATTTGGAGACCAAATCCAATTTGCAGTCCAAATCCAATTTGCAGTCAGATTAATGGGGAACTTTGATGAACTTAAGCAAAATGTGAAGAATCTGGAGAATAACTTAGGACCTAAACAATTATTAGTGGTTCAAGGACCTACAGTACCAATGTGATGGACTACTAGCATTTCATAACTCAAACTGCGACATATGTTTTTGCAACCCTAAGAATGAAAAATACATTCTAAAGCTTTGAACTCTTCCAAAAGCATTGAAACGATAGCACTCACTGTAGTTAATCAAAGACAAAAACACAATAGAAAAGATAAATTCAACCTGGTTATAGTCCTCTCAACTTGTCTCTCACAATTATATCACGTTCACAAATTCTACTATCTTGAAAAGTGATGACATTCAATGGCCTTGGAATATCACCACGATCAAATTACATTCATTTATGACAGCAGGCATTACTTGCAGAAGAAGCACACACTCTTACTAAAACACCCAATTGTGCAGTTGCAGAAGTGACATGCTCATTCACAGCTACACTGTATGTATACACCATCTTGATGCTACAGGTACTTACAGTAGACGTTCTTGTTAGAACTTTCACAAGCATGGCATAAATAAAACTGTCTTGATAATTATGTAGTAACATGCATTTACACGGGGACACATTACAGTATCTTGACCCTACACACTCATTACACACTCATTCATAGCCATTTGATGCTATAAGATTATTTTACAGTACATGTAATTTAGTTACACAGACACACTTGGCACATCTTGGCAATTCAGTCGTGACACACACCGCATGTAAAAAGTGTCTGATATACAAATGATGTGCGTGTTTCAAGGAGTGTTCATTGACCAAATTAAACATGGTAAGTAAATGCCTTGGTGTTGACTCCTACTGTTCTACATCTACAATAGCCATAGGTCTGGTAACAACACCATTCGATGAAGTTGCAGAACCTGCACATGTTGCTGATACTTCCAGTAATTTGAACACCATCCTTTTTCCTGCCCACCTCTGTACACACTCAAGAGTTTAGTGCCATTGTTGATAAAACATCTGTTTCTTTCCATACCATTAAAAAGTTGGTGTAAAGAGAAGGATTATAGAGGGCGAGCTTGCACTCTCTGCAGCCTGTCAGAGAGTTCAAATTTGGCCAGTTGGTTCAAAAAGGTTGACCATCCCTACATTACATCTTGACCCCACATAACTTACATTGTCATTATCAGTCATACATTATCTTGAAGCGAGAGTAGTTACCGTGTACACAGGAGTAACCGAACATATATATATATACAACAGTGATGTAGATGGTTTCAAACAGCTCTTTCCACATTACCTGTTCCTAGATAAATCAAACAAGTAAATATTTCCCTGATGATCGCCAGCTAGGAAACGGTCGCCTCCTGCGTCGAACGCTACATGAAGGAAACGGATGGTGTGTCCCGTAGGTCCAAGGTGAAGGGATTTGCTATGACTTATCTGTAACATTAACCTGAGGGTACATGAATAAAAGTTAACACAGTAGTTACATGTTAAATATGTGGAACATGTGAATGTGACCCTTAAAGAACTGCCATTGTGCATAATTTAACATGAACTGCTACAACAAGAAAGAAACATGCTTTGCACTGTATTGCAAACCAATCATGGTCTATTGCAATCCACTCCTAAAATCTGTTTATTTCTCTCGAAATTCAATATCATTTTACAGTACTTGTAGTTACGCTGCACAGCCTTTGTTACTGAGGTCAGAGACTGTATGCTCAATATCTCATATCCTACCTTTCATGTACACATTAAATCAATTCCAAGCTATTACTGTACATACGGTAACTGAGTTATAGATTAAAATCGCATGAGGGTATAGATCACAGAGTGTTTCTATTAAAGCTACTGTAGTTTAAGAATCTATGGTAATTTGCCTAGGTTTTCCCTTGGCAGTAGGGTTGAAAATCTTCATATGGACACTTTGTAATTTCACCGTCGAATATTTACACGTAATGTACACAACTTCACATCACTGGGACTGGAAAAGCAATGCAACTCAGATATTCAGCCACAGTAGTGTCACATAACATACGAAATGATGCGATGCACACTGTGCAGTACTGTCTATTGTCCTTTTAGGTTTTCATAATACAGTATTGGTGGCTAATTGCTTTCTATTTAAGTCTAAAAGCATAATCACATGTAAAGCAATGACAATTAGTGAAGGAGGAAGTTTAACAGAACACTAGAACACCAAGGTTATTTTAACATTTGTCATAACACTATTGTATCACAGAATTGTGCACAAGTCATGATTCAAGTCACAACATGCAAAATAACCTGACATGAAAAATTCTGGCCTATTTGTCCCCCATTGAAATAACACAGTGAATCCATTCATGAGTTGACTTGAGTCGCTAAAATGACTGTAGTTGACTTGACTTGCTAGAAAAAGAGTGACTTGGTTACAACTCTG
>VJOZ01035523.1:0-11028 GCA_009801055.1 Stichopus horrens
GTAATTCAACGGGAATTTCATAAAAATGCTTAGATTATGGTCCCCTTTAACATATTAAAAATAAATTTGGGTCTGAACTATTCTTTTAAGTTGTTGAGACCTTTCAAACGCAATATCTCAAGAAGGAAAGCTTGAGCATATCTCATATTTGGTGTGTGGATGTTCCACATTAAGTGGGAGAACCATATAGTTTTTAGTGGAGGTCAAAGGTCATTTGGGGTCAACAGCGATCAGATTGTGAAAACCTTGTCAGTTACACAATGTCTCAAGGAAGAACCTAAGAAAACTTGGACAGATCTCATATGTAATATCTAGGTGTATCACATTGCATCACTGTTATATGTTTTTGTGCATGTTGGGATGTATATCAGTCATGAAATATCAGATTCAGTTTAGTAATAACAAAATCATCGAAACCATGATGCTTTTGTCCGTTCTGTTTCACTTCTTAAAACACATATCAAGGGGAAGTAAAATTACCTTTCAGAAATTAACGTCGTTGACACCTCATATTGTCTGTCGATCATTTTAATGCCTGATTTATCCATCTCTGTTACCCCCAACTATAGCAACACTCTCTGATGTCTCTGATGACCATTGCTGCAGTGAATAGCTCTTCTGGTGAGCAGATATACTGCTGCAGTAAATTGGACATAATATTTCTCAAATAGCTTAAACAGGGACTTGCAAGTCGCTAGTGCAACTACAGACATAAAGTACTTGAGCCCTTCACATAGTCAAAGCTTCCCCAAAGCTATCATCACTTTAAGACAAGAGTAGTTTTTTTTTTCTCCATTGCTTCAATTAACCTTTTCCTTTAAGCCATAAATAAATTTTGTGTTTGCATCTTGTAAAATGCTATAAAGCTTATTTTATATGAGCCAAGAAAAAGTGACAAAAATCTTTTCTTTCTTTTTTTGATTGTATGCATTTTAAAGGGAAGTTTCTTCTTAAATTTCAGTTGATCAGTCAACTTTTAATATCTGCAACTCGACCTTACTACGATCTTACTGAGTGGGTATTNNCATACTTTGAAAATTTTTTTTGGGAGAGGGGCACGTGCCCCCCCATGGCTTCGGGCCTGCTCCATCCTCTTGTGTGCATATGCATTTGTTAGGCGGGACGTGTAAGTTTGATATTATTTTGTACATATCCAAGTTCCAAATCAGGTGAACAATCAGAAATTTTAATCTTAAAACTGAAGGAGACTTTTTGCAGTAGGCTAATAGATTTACTTCATTTCTGTCCTACAGTGCCTGTCTCACACGACCTTTGGCAAGTGCTGTACTGTACAGAACCGTACAGTACAATTTACTCTCTGCTGATCACATCTCCATGTTGTGTTCATTGAAGTGACTACAGTGTCTTTTACAGTCTTTACCAGCAATTATAAAAATTATTCCAAGTGACTATTGTTTAGATTTCAACCATCTTTGGTTGTGTTTCTGCTTTTTATTCCTTCCTGAAGGCAGGCAAGGAATCCATGTGGTCATGATGGTGTATGTGTGTGTGTGTACATATGTGATGGAGGTCAATGGTCATTTGAGGTCACCAGAGCTCAAAGTATGGAAAACCTATTATGGAAGATATCTCAACAAATAAAAGTTCCCAAACTTCAAAATGTTAGCATTGATAATTCTTTACAGATAGATAATGTCTGTCATTTTTACAAAGGTCAAAGGTCACCTGAGGTCAGCTGAGGGCATAGTTGGAAAATCTTGTGAACATGGTATCTCAAGGAGGGAAAGTTACTCAGGACCTTTGAACTTGATGTGTAGGTTGATCATCCTTAGTGCTCAGATGATCCCTGCTGTTTTTGATGTAGGTCATAGGTCATTTTAGATTGCCATATCGCTAAAGTATGAAAACATATTAATAAACATCATCTTAAGGTAGGCACTTAGTGCAGATTTTTATAAGTGGCATGTGACTTCATCATAAATAGTTGGCAGTCCCTATTGTTTTTGGTGATGGTAAAAGGTCATATGGGGTCAGCAGAGGTCCAAACATAAATACCTTAAACGCCATCTATCTCCTTCATTAGAACATGTCGTTGCTTCATAGTGGAATAAGAAAATGGTGCTGAATCTTTTTTCAAAGTTTTGTGAAGGTCAAGTTTATATGGGATAAGCAGAACCTCTTGAAATATTGAAACATGGAAACCTAAATGCTCATGTAAGATATTTAGTGTGACACACTAATATGTATATATAGTACCATATATGTGTAAGATATATTCTATTTGTTTTGTGTGGATTTACTGGTTTCTGCATTCTTTAATGAGCTCTGTGCATTGCACTTAGGTGGCGGGTTCCCCAGTTTCATTGTTTCCATTTGTAACATTGTAACTGATTTTCTCTTTTTTATTTGTGTGGGTGTGAGTGTGTGTGTACGTTAAAAACAAAAACTCATCGCCCCAGACAGTTTCAATTCTCCCAACCGCCTACCTCTAGTNNTCTGCATCTTTCAAATTTTCTGTCAATCTAAGAGTACTGTAACTTAGAACCAGTTGGGAATTTTGCTTTCTGGGAGGTAAAAATATAGCTTAGGATGATGCTATACAGCCTTTAATTGTCATTGTGTTCTGGTCACTTTGCTTTCACACCTATTGTATTATCTAATATCTAATTTCTGTACATTCTTTTTTTATTAATTACATAGATGTGTCACTCCTCACTTTGACCCGTCTCACTTTGCAGGTCCGACTTTACAGACCTGTCTAGAAGTGAGACAAACTTGCAGGTCCAGAAGTGAAACAAACTTGCCAATACTGGTGTAAATTTCACTTTTGGTTCCTTTATATCATATCTTCATTAAAGAATATGCCATTTGACAAATTCTGACTTAGCAAAGTGGAGCAATGCAAAATTTAGTTCTTCATTACCATTTTATGATGAAAATGTACACCCTGGGGATTTTCAGCAAAGAAAAATCAGGGAAGGCCCGGAGAACTCTCAATCAACGACAACTCGTGTTTGTGAACGTGACTGGATGTGTTCCCATCCACTGGCTGTAGTGACTTACACCCCTTCGTATCTTCATATTTGCCGATGGCGTCTCTAATGATCATTATGAACAAGCTTGTTTAGGGAGCTCATGTTATGTATTAAAAAAAAAGATTTTACGGAAAACAAGGAAATAATCTTGGGTTCTAAAACAAAAAAAGGACTGTTTTGCAAAATAATTTTTCTAATGTAGTTTGTGCATGCAGTGTATAATTTGACCAGTGGAAACTTAAACCTCAACAGAGTTGTGAGTGGAAAAGCTGTAATTATTCTGTCCAGGAAAGAACTTGTGTTCTATTTGTGAATTTTGATGACTTAAATGTTTAGGGTTAACTTTTAAGTTGAGGGTCTTCCATGTGAACTTCATTTGTAAAATGACACTTCTGTTTTGTACATCTAGGCTAAACATAGCAGCACATTTTCAGAAAATTCTGATGGACCTTGCCGACAAATATCACATTTACAGAAGTAACTGAGGTGAAATGTAACTATGATTCTTTGTGAATTAATTTCCCCCATCTGCAAGTTGCAAAAATGTTCGTTTTCTCTCTGTGTTGCCAGATGGAACAGATAATCCGAGAAATGCAGCATCCGAGTGATGGTATTCCCACCAAAAGCCAGAAAGTCTTCCTATCCTACGTACCTTGCGCATTTACAGGTAAGATTGTAGTCGGTAGTTTTCACGTTGATCAGACTGCCGTATGATAGCCTCTTCTTTAACAACAGCAGCGGACAAATTTTTGTATATTAAAACAAATTGGTCCTTGCTAAGGAGAAATTATTCTTTCAAGTATTTCTTTTTTGCGTGATATAAAGATTTCCTTGTCTTTTTTCCCCTCAGTTCTGCAAGCATTACGGTGAATTGCTTTTGAATCCGGTGCTTATAACTAATTTTATGAGGAGGAGCAAGAAAGGAAAGGGAGATGTAAATATTATACAGCTTATAGATTGAATAAATATTTTATAAATATAGTGCAGCTTTCATTTCAAACCTAAAGCTGGCCTCCTCTACCATTGCATCTGAAAGGGATTAAGACCATATTTGTGTTGATAGTCACAGTGTGTACTCAAGAGGACATAATGCAAGAAATGTCTGTTTTTTTCTCTTGAAAAGCTAGTTTATTCTGATATAAGGAAATTTATTTAGTCTCATGTTATGTAATAGAAGAAGAATGCCACAGTGGGGCGTTATCACTGTCGTAAATTTCTGTTTGTTTTTTTAAGGCCTTTTTAAGGCCTGCACAGTGAAGGAATTGATTTAATCTGCAGTCATAAATATACAGTGCAATGCCATTTAGCAACTAAGTAACAAAGAAAGAAATGATCTTAAAGTGGAATCATATTTAGAGTTACTTAATTACTTTCTCAAAAAAGCAGCTAAAGAATTTTGCTGCTGCATGATTTACAAGTATACAGATGTTTCCTCCAAAAGTAATTTTTTTTTTGCACAAATAAATGTGTGTCAGTGCGTGACTGTGTACTTATATGCTGTATGCAAAAATCAAATATAATAATAATATAAAAGTTGATTTATATAGCACCATACCAGAGAAAACTACAGATGATGCTTCACAGAAAAAGAGAGGTAATTTAACAATAAAATGGCAATGAAAGGAATTAGTCTTTAAAGAGATCTTGAGAGTGGAAATATTTGAGCAAGGCCTGAAATTGTGTGGTAACTTGTTGCTAAGACTCACATCAGAATAAGGCAAACTATGATATCCACAAGATTTTCAGTGAGATTTTGGAACCGTTGGAAAAAATTTGTTCAAAGAACGAAGAGCACGAGAAGGATCATGACTAGAAACAAGTTTAGCTAGATATGCTGGCAGTGAGATCTGTTCCCTGTTTCATAAAGTGTTACGCTCAATCTTAAGTTTGATTTGTCATGTGAAAGACCTGTTGAAATTAAACTTAAGATAAATGTTAACCCTTTATGAAATGGAGCCCAGGTATGCATGAAAGGTAAGTAAAGGAAGTTTAAATTTTATACGATAGTCGATAGGTAGACAATGAAGGTCCTTTAAATTTAGTGTACAATTCTGTGAGATGCTGAGTTGTTAATGAGGTCTGGAAATGCTGAGTAGCAGGCCCATATTGCACACATGTACACCATACTGTGTGCGCAACAGTAAAATTAGCTGTGCGGTTGTAACGTATTTACACTGGAGCTCCCGCAAATCAATATGGGTACAGTACCTTTGACTGGAATGCAACTCCACAGACATGATGGCAAATTATTTACTTTACTCTTCACATACCTGTCTCAGCACAACAGATGTACTCTCATCTACCATGATAAGTGTACTGGTAACCTTTAACACCATCCTTGACACTGTCCAGCCTAATACTTGACTAGCGCCTCCTTTCCATTTTGTCATTGTGCCCAGAGTGTGGAGGTTCCAGGACTTTCCTACCGAGATTTATTATGGTTTCTAAGTCCTTCGTCGTGTCCTTTCTTGATTGCACAAATTTTGCTTTTGAGTGGAATTTCTATCAAATTCACCACTTTTCCACTATTGTATCTGCATTTATCAAAATTTCTATGGTAGAAAATTTAGGCCTGATTTTTCAGATTTTCGAGTGCATTTGTGGTGTTGGGACAGGTAAGTGAGTCGTTTTGTAAATAACCAAACCAGTCGAGTTTTCGGATAACACAAGCTAAGGCAGTCCTTCTACCTAAGCTACCTAGAGCTCTAGCTGTTGTATCTGTGGCATGAAAATCGTTGACTTATGAAACTATGGCTAATCAAAGTGGACTCACATATCTGCAGCTGGAGTACAACTCTATGTACATGTATGGTGACAGTTTACACATTTGAGGCATCCTCCTACATAAACCAACTACTGTATATTATAAATGACGTGGATTTCATTCATAATCCATTTAGAAAGCCACATTGAATCACTATGGATTCATGGTATCTGGTTTGTGTTCAATGGATGCATTGTAATCATATATTTAATATCAACTGATAAAACATTGTTTGAGATAAACAGCATGTTAAATGCCAATTTCATGGAACACTACCTCTCCAGTGTCAATACTTTGAAGAGAAATTGAAATTTTCATTCTTGAAGCTAGTAAGCAACGTACACTTATTCAACATTTCCCTGTATCTCTGAACACACATCTTTTTTGAGACTATACGTCACGTTATTGTAGACACATCCGGCATATTTACCTCTTTGTTTGCACAACAAACTTTCTGCTTGTTTTAACCTTCCCGCAGGCTAACATCTGGAGTGGCAATTAACACAGCTAATAGTTACCCCATGTCAAGTTTTGTGACCAAAATAGTATTGCTGTGGAGTAATTAACCCATTGATTAGGACCATTCATTCCTAGCATGGATATAGTAAATATTACAAACAGCAGATGAACAACAACAGGTAGTGTGTGCTGCAAGCCAGTCTACATTTTTTCGCCCATTATTACTCTCAAAGAACCTGATTAGGCAAGTTGGTGGGGTTGGGCGGTACCATGAAAATGAGTTTACAGCACACTTCAGTATTGGTCTTTGTTGAAGTTCTGGTACTGACCACATGTTCAAAGTGATAAAACTAAAGGTTCTGTGCACTCTGTTCTGTACTTAGTAATGCAGTAACCTGTATGATGATGTTTTCAAGCAAATGCATTGACAAACAAACCACGAAATTCCGGGAAAAAAAGTTCAGCAGGGTTTGGGAGCAGTACTGTACACAGCAACTAAATCGGCGACCACATTTTTTCCGATTCGATCACGTGTCAACATCCCCATTCACCATTTGCTACCTAGAAATTCAATGACAAGTCGCCATTCAGCAATAAATTCTTGTGTCAGGTAATCTAATTACTGTTCATTTCTAACAAAGTCTTTCGTTAAATAAAAATGGTTGAAAAGTTGTGCTGTTGAAACTTTCTGCAGAGATGCAAAGTCGCTATCAATGCCGCCTATGTACACATTGTACTTAGGCGGCATTGTACTGTACATCTTAAACATTCATTAGGCTGGTAGCTCAAAAGGATTAATTGTACTTCGTGTATACCATGAACACCACGAGAAGGTGTAGCGGTGAGGCACTGTAGCTGTGGATATTGCTGCTGATTTTTCAAGGACGTAACTCACCATTGTTCTTCTCAATTATTTAGAGATGCTGCATGCTTCGCCAATTACATTAATTCCTCTTGTGGAACGATGAGACTTTTATCCAAATGCACACTCCACAAGGGTTGTTAAAATCAAGGGGGGTTTATTATGAAAGGCATCAAATCCGTTGAAAACTACTCAGAATCGTGCCGGCTGCCGTCTGAGCGATTCCTTGGATAGTAGCGTCTGACCATCACGTCATTGTTGTGAGTACTACTCAGCGACACGATGCCATTTGTGAAATATTTATATTTACGTACACCCAGGCAATTACTGAACTGATGTTCCTTGAGCCACAACTTTCAAAACAATTCACTTCTTGTGCCAAAATCAAATTAGTATTATCAATGTGCCAATTTATATGCAGGAACATCTGCATTCAACTTTGCGCGAGGCCCCTCCAAATAAAGTCCTAACACCGTGCCATCTATGCCCGGAATCTTCCTCTTTTGTTTGTCTTTCACTCTTAACGCAGTTAAAGGTTTTGACAGAACAGTCCCAAAATTTCCTTACAAAGTGGGAGTTACCAAATAGACCGTTGAGTATATATGCATGTTTTGTTTCTGTATAGCTTCACTCAAGTCTTCTTGAGTATATCTCCCAGCTGGCACGGCTAATATTTGCATTGTAATACACGTGACCGTTACAATGTCATAATCAGTATTTTCCTGTATTCCCAATTCCTGAGTTAAACCAAGCTACCAGATAATAACATATTTGGCTTGCTACGTTAAAAAGTCCGTAAACCCACATGGAGAACTACAGCTGCAGTAATCACTCTCGGTTGATAGGGAAAACCTAGAAACTATAGAATGGAACTAGGCTGTTTCATAAGTGCATCTTTTATTTCTCATGTGAATCAGGTGTAGACTATACATCAGTACTGTGTAAGCCTTGCTTTACATGTCAAACAGATTTGAGATGTGACTCTACCCTGGATATGTCAGTCACATTTTAAAACTTAGGATGAATCTTGAAGAATTGATACAGGCAAATGATTATTTCCTCATCTTCAACCAAAGGTTAATTTAAAAATTTGTTTTCTCTTAGAACACCTCAGTGTCTCTCATTGCTGTCTATGTTGGTATGTTAGTGGAACTCAAGGTGTGTCAACGATGCGACACAAATCCATTATTTTCATAAAATGTTTCGTAAATGTAATTAATTCTCCTGAAAATAAATTTCTAAGTTTATTGAAAACTGCCCTCAGTGCTTTCATGCCGTGGTTAAATTACGGTACTAGTAGAGTCGAGCCTTTGTGAAGTGTCTGCAATTTCAACTTTAGTTTCAAGGGCTATTCTAATTTATTTCCTGCAGTGCTGTGTTACTCTCTTCGTGAAAGTTGTGACTTGCACCTCTTCTTGCTTGGGATCTTGTTTCTTGAAATCTTTGCAGGGATTTGTAAAGAATTTGTAACATTCTGCACTCACCATGTGATTAGTATCCTTTTCTTAAGGAAAATGTGTGGGATATCCCTTTATCGCCCCTTTCTATGTGGGTAACACCCAGTCCACACTCTCTGTTTTGATAATATTTGGGCATATTGTGTGAAATTGCATGCTTCCCACCGTTGTCAAAGGTTTTACCTTTGTAGTTTGGAAATACACACGTCTAAATTTATCTTACTTCATAACAATGATATCAATATAATTCCCTGTATTTGCTTTAGCAATCTATATATTTATCCTCCTGTATCTAGCACGGTATGTATTTCTTTCAAATAGTCGGTGCATCTGGAGTTGCAATAAGTGAATACATATTTGACGTGTAATGAATCATCATGCACAACTGCTGTTTATTACACACTGAATAACCATACACCCTGTGTAATACAAGGAATAATTTTAAACACATACTGTAATGCTGTTAGTAAGGGTACACCTTTTTAATGCAATGACTAATCATACACTTGGCAATTCAATGAATAATCATACACTGTATATACCATAGATGTAATGAATAATCAATGTGCAATGACAATGATGCAATTATGAATAATCACACATTCTGTACAGTGCCATTGCTGCAATAGTTGTTCACTCTTTGTGAATATAGTGTTTGACATGTATGCCAAAGGCTTGGATTAATTAATCTTTGACAAAACAAGTGATTTCTTTTTTTTTTTCATTTCAAAGANNAAATGTCGCAGTCAGCTGACATAAAGCAAATAAATAATGCTAACAGTAACCGATGGATCATAAGTTTCATGATAAGGTTGAAGACCCACCAAATAAAATAGTCATTTTTGTGAACATTGCAAAAAGAGAGAAGTACACACAGTCAGAAGTGATCACTCATCGCATCTCTCGTAAATGAAAAATACCACATGTGTGCTATTAGGGTAATGATAGTGTCTACATGATTGATTGAACTTGTCCCACTTTAAAGAGGTAGTCAGAGTTTGGAGTCTCTCAATTGCCCCTCTTTCACAAAAAAAAAAGAAGCAAAATTAAGAAGAAAGTAAACCAGATTTACTGAGGTGATAAATTGAAGATATTTTTTTTCATTTTTTTTTTCTCAGAAACGGTTGGTTTGAGCCATGATACAAAATGCGCAGATAAATTCTCTTAATTGTCATTGTTCCTCCTGTAGGAAATTTTCTGCAATCATTGTTGTAAGTTAATACAAATATGCCGTGCATCCGTGTGTTGGAACTTGATAGTCCATTGTTAGTAGATAATCTGTATTGTTTTTCATGGAGGTGACAGGTCATTTGAGGTCACCAAAGCTTGAAGTATGAAAGCCTTTGATGGAACATACCTTAGCAACTGAATGTTGCTGAAACTCCAAGCTGTTATCATGGGCACAGTGTAGCACTTGATGAGTAGATGATGTCTATCATTCTTTTTTGGAGGTCAAAGGTCATGTGAGGTCAGTAGAGGACATAGTTTGAAAACCTTATAGAAACAGTATCTCAAGACTGAAAAGGGTGCTTGAACTTCAAAGTTAGTATGTTGGTAGTCCATCCTGAGTAGATGATCTACCCTGTATAGAGCTTTTCATGGAGACCAAAGGTTATTTGAGGTCACCAGAGCTTAAAGTATGAAAATCTATTAAGGCAGCTTTCACAGCAGCTGAATGTTGTTGGAACTTCAAACTTATCATGATTTGTGTCATTTGTTGTGGAAGTCAAAGGTCATGTAAGGTCAGTAGAAGACATAGTTTAAAAACGTTGTAAACAGAATATCTCAACAAGGAAAAAAGGGTGTGAGGTTCGAAGGTGGTATGTTGGTAGTCCACTGTGAGCAATGATCTTTATCCCCTTTCATGGAGGTTTAGTAAAAGATCATCTTAGGTCACCAGAGATAACAGCATTAAACCTATTAAAAGGGCTCATTGATTTGATACAATAAGTTTGTGAAGGTTGTGAAGGGTAAAAACGTGTGACAATAATTAGGATAGTTATTCAAGTTTCACATCCAATAATTATGAAAACGTTTTGAATTTTTGCACCTTGTACTGGTTGTGTGCATGTGGATAGGCCGTCCCAAGTATGAAAAGTATCTAGTCACAAATCCTCAAATAACAAATTGAATTGTTAAGTATTCACTCCTTAATGTTCCTTTGTATGTGAAAGATTGGATGTTCTTAGTTTGACCATTTGCTAGTATGTTCACGAAACGTTATAGCTTTAGAGAAATTTAGTGAATTTCCCAAAGCAACTCATTGGGCCTCTTTATATACAAGAGTAAGATATCTCAGCAACTGAATGTAGCTGGAACTTCAAATTGTCAGTATCGGTAGCACTTGAGTATAGGGTTGGGCGGTACCAGGAAAATGAGTACCGGTATTCGCAGCCCATCAGTACCGGTATCTACGCAAGTACTGGGATTGACCACGTGTTCAGCGTGCTAAAAACAAAAGATTCTGTATCTTGTTGAGCGTGATAAAAA
>VJOZ01035526.1:0-14175 GCA_009801055.1 Stichopus horrens
ACACACACACGCAAACACGCGTACATACATACATACACACGCCAGCACGATCGCATAAGTTTCTCTTTCATCGAAACTAAAAACCACGAGATATGCGTCTAGAAAAAGGATGGTTTTATTCAGAAGTTGCAGAGTGAAACCCTGAATAACAATCCATAGGAATTGTTTCTGGCTATCACCATTTTGAAGTATGTCTTTTCAAAGTTTGATGGAAATGAAAAAAAAAAATGATGTTTAGTATTGCAGAGTGTCGGTTACTTCTTTTGTTAGGCCTATATGTTATCTCTTAACTACTTACTGAGTTTCACACTGTTAAGACACAAAAATATCTCTAAAGAAGACAATATGTGCATAACAAATAAACCCCTCTGACAATATAAAATTACCAATTGTTCTTGAAATAAAGATTAAGCAGACAAAGCATAAAGCATACTATGCAAGTCCCTGACCTGATCCCACAAATTTGCATACTTGGCTTCTGTTTATTCATGATGCAACTATAAAACAGAAATTCGTTTTGAAAATGGTCAACGTTTGATGGATTTTCATAAAGATTGTGGCTCTTTTCAACATTTCTGATTAATTCCATTGATACTCCAAAATGTGTTTTACATGCCACATGTACTTTATACAGGTATAGTTTGTGTGAGAGAGTAGAAAATCATGGTATATGACTTGCAGGTTTTTTTTCCCCACCTGTAATTGCTCTGAAATGTCTTCTTCTCCCACATTCATTGACTTGATGTTGGCTTGGTTGAGTAACGCCGTCACCTCCTGACACTGGGTCGCCGTGGTGACGGATGGCAACAGGCTGACAATCTCACTTTTCTCTTCGGTGCTCAAGTTCAGTGTTTCTTCCTCGCTGGCGAATAGGAAATAGAAAAAAAGTTCCGTTATTCCATTACAATTCCTTTTTGATGATCTCAAATTGATTAAAATTACAAATGTAAATTTCAGCATTACAAGAAGCATAAAAGGACCTACCTGGCGAGGTCCACTGCTTTTCGGCCCCACCTGTAGCACCATGCAGCCAACGAGGCCCATGCCTTGGCCAGGGCAGGGGACTGCATGGTAGCGAGGTGAAGCAACCGACCACAGACGGCGTCATTCTCGCTGATGGCTGGACTAGCTCCGACTGTGATGAACAGAATTAAACGTTTCTGTCAGCACGGCAAGGCACACCGAGGCCAGACAAAAAGATCTCTAAATTGTTTTAATATATTGATAATATCTGGTACATAGGTTTAATGCTCTAACTTTTGTGATACTGCTATGTATGCAAGAACTCACAGTACATGGAGAATTTCTATTTGGATATAGGTTATGAGGTTACAAGTATGGAAGGTCTGCTAGGTCAGTGTATAGACTGTATATTACTATGAACATAGTAAGTCAATGCTTTGTTAAAATAACTCCTTGAACTATGCATCTTTTTCTTAACTAGATATCAATAGAATGTATACATCTGTATGAGCAAAAATTAATATTCATATTATGGGACAGGGTGCAATACTGGATGCATTGATAATATTGATATATCAACTGATATTAGTGTACATTGCATGTCACATCATATCATCTTTGCTCGAAAAACTCAGCTACAAAGCAGAACTACATCATATAACCTTGGTAAACTGAAGCTTAACTGAACATGAAAATGCAAAAAACATCTCACCACCGCTGGAACCTGCCACCTGTTGTATGTACATTCCCAGGCCTAATCCCTGCATGGAGCCATTCTGCTCCATCTCCAACAACATGAACAAACTCTTTGAGAGGCTGCTCATCTCCCCGAGGTCCGTCCCCCTGGCCTGCTTCAAGTACGGTACGGCGCTGCGGTAGTCCACCGTCAGCCACTTCACCAGGCCGCAGAGCGACCGAGAGTTGAGTTCGCATATCTGCAGGTAGTTCGTCGCCCCGGCGGCGAAGGCCGGGTTGGAGACGGTGGTGTACTTGAGGATTATGGCGGCCATCTGTCCCCAGGCGAGCTGCTTCTGGTTGTTGCTGTGAAAGAGCTTGCAGCATTCTCTCTCCAATCGGAATGATGTCAGGGTGGAGAGGTGCTTCGTTGTACCCTCCTCGATGACTGTGATGAGGGATCTCTGGGGTGAAATGGTCTCTGGAGAGACCTGCCAAAAAAAATAGAGAAAGTTGAATAAAACTTACAAATAATGGGGTCAGATCAATTGAAAATTGATATCAGCAATTTGCTACATATATCACCTTTATGGTAGCCTGAAAGATGGTCAGATTAATAGTCGATTCTTGTGCCCCTGGCGAAGGTTTTACAATGCCAAAACTCCTCAGTAAATCCACTGTGCAAACCCCATGAGTGTCTACATTCAGTAAGATAATTTTCATTTACAAAAAGAGGGAGCTGTTGTCGAACCAAAAGTACAGAAAATTTCACTACTGCTAATATTTTAAGACCCACCAAATTGAGTGAAGTTAAGCGGTGTAGACGTCTTTCCTTTGTTACAGTGTTTCTAGTTCAATGTCATTCACAAAGGAGTATTCGACAAATTCTTAAAATAAGCTGGCTCAGAAAAGTGATTCCAAATGCAGGTTTATGCCTCTCCTTGGTGAAAATACGGTTTCATCCCGAAGTAAGAAATAAGAACTGTGCTGCAAGCGATGCCGCACACTGTATCAATAGCAAGAAAGAAACTGAATTTGTCGGTAGAAAAATCACAACCGATTGATTCCTAGCTACCAGGCTCCTACTTTGCATATTTCACCATAATAATCCATCTTATGAATTTTGTGAGATTTTTTCTGAAAGTAAGAACGCTGAGTTGCATAAAAAATGTTTGTAACTTTTTATGAGTCATGAGATCAATGTCTGAGAATTCCTTCAGGGGAAAGACAAAAAAACTTGTCGTCAAATACAACGAAAAAGATCAACTAAACAGCAAGCCGCATCAGAATTTCCACTTGGACCAGAGAATTTCAAATCAATAGCTTGTACCTGTGACATTCCCTTGGTCATCCACGTGACCTGGCAGAGCAGAAACTTCTCTGCCAGTTTCAAATTTCCAAGCTTCCTTGCAAGACTGGCCACCGCCAGGTGCAGCTCGTTCAGGTGAATGGCAATTTCCATCTCAAGTTCTGAGGAAGATCGATGTAAGAACTTCAGAAAAACTAACGAGTTTGATGATAATTGCTATGTCTACGATACTGGTTAATTAGAGGTTCATAAAAAACAAAAGTCACTAGATATTGACAAAACAGTCTGATGAAACTGAGGACTTTTTATCAAATAAGAGATGGGAACAGTACTGCAACCCACAGAGTGAGATAAAAATCAACAGCAAAATACTGTGTTCAGTCTAGATTTGTCAGTACTACGTCACAGCCAAACGATTTCTAGTATCAGGCTCATACCTAAAATATTTACCAAATAATTCTCTGAGATATTTCCTGAAAATGAGAACGATGACTTGCGTACCAAAATGTTTGAACCTTTTTAAGAAACATGGAAGCCCATGCACAGGTAGTGGCAAATTCCTTTACCTTCACCAACTCCACGTGATGCATCATCTTTAAAATGCAGAGCCACACTCACCTGTATTTCCCCTAGTCCTTTGCAGGTGTAACTGGAATGTGGTCAGCAGTACTGCACGGAACAGGGCCTGGAGATTTTGCTCTGATGGGTGTAGGTCCAACTCTGCTCCCAGGGGTAACAGGAAGTTCTAAAAATTGCAAAACAAAGTATTCTGAGTGATATATAGACTGAGAAGAAAGTTGTGGATAGGTCTCTCATGCCAACGTGTCCAGCGTCAGAAATAGTGTTTGAGAACGGACACAGTCACTCCAAAGAAATATAAAACAAAGTGAAGGATATTGTATTTGTGCAACTTGGACAAAGTAATTTACTAATATTAATGACTAAGTTGTGGCCCTTGAGGACTTGAACAAAGTTATGCAAAAGATGTTTTTCTTGTACTAAAATCGCAATGTATGTGGACATTAAATTTTTCATATGTTTCAGAGTAAGTCATGTATTGCAAGACCTGTTGTAATATTCCTTCCCCTGCCTTTCGAAGTTGAATTAATTTCGAGGGACAATAAGGTGAACACTGGATACAATCAATCAAACTCATTTCTCAGTTTGCTAGTTCCTTTTAACAACCAAACTGATGTTTCTAAATAGCTAACGGATGTTTGATAAAATATGTTCTTCAGATAAAGGAAATGAAGGATGGAAGAGCAGAATGGAACCACTCACTGGAGACATGGTTTGAACCGTGTTCATCATCATGGAGGTCAGCTGTGACATCGAAGCCAGGTCGGAGGTCAAGCTGGGCCACTCCAACAAATTCAGCTTCAACCCTCCGCTCTGGAGTCGCCTGGCCTTCTCAAACATGTCCAGGATTTTAGCCCTGAAAGAACAATCGGTCCACATGTACATGAACGATCCATGTGTGATTTATGAGATTTCTGCTGCGAGGTCTGGGGAAATCGCATCGTAGTATATGAGTCCATCATCGAGGTGAGTCACATTGTGGAACATCAGAAATGACACTTTGAACTAGTACAACAAGTTCTATTTCCAAATTCTTTATATTCTTAAGAATTCTTGAGAATCATCCATCACTCTCCGAGACAACATTTACTTTTTCCTCAATTTTTCTACTACAATGATTCTTTGGCTAATGCAAACTGCTATGACAACCACACAGAGATGAAGCAACTTTATGCAGAAATAATGACTGACTTCAATTTATTTTTAATGACTTTTACACCAATTTTATCATCATCCACATAATAATGATAAAGCTTACATATCCGGGTGGGCACATGAGATGCCATTCTTGGAGGTGAGAGGGTTGGTGGCACATCCCAACAAGTGGTTCTTGCAAAGAGACTCAACCATCAGCAGCCAGGACGTCTTCTGGACTGACGAGATGCGGTGGACATCTGACCTCTCCATCTCACAGTTTTCGATGGGTTTCTGTAAAGCCGTCAGCTTGGGGATGAGGTCCAGCTGTTCCTGGGCTACTTTGAAGTCGAGATCCTGGAAACTTCCGAGGGCCCTGCAGATGAAAACGAAATTTCGTTCAATGACGAGCAAGTCAAACACAACGTCATTAAAATGAACTATGTCTGCCAAAAGGAAAGAAATAAAAGTGCTTGACTTGATTTATGCGTTAAACCCTCTAAGTGTTTCAAACAAGTTACTTCGATCATTCTACAAGGTTTATTTTGCAAGAGCGTCTCTCATGTCTTCCCCCCACTAAGTCTTATGAGACACAAAGGACAATAAAAGATAGATTATGAGTCTTTTCCAACATCTTGTAGACTACTTGTAAGAAAGGCTGCTACGAATACAAATACTCCTGATTTTAGCAAAGTAACATTTTTCAACGGTGTCTTGACCCAACTTGAATTCTGATTCCTGGGAGTTACAAAACAGACTAAAATCACCTCTTAATTCTGCAACAATTCTGAGATTTAAAAGATCCTGAGGTTGAAACCCTAAGGTTGAACTCACTGGATGAACAGCAAGACTGACAGCTTTGTGAACTCACACGAGGTCAAGCAGTGAACTAGACAAATTTTCCTGACTGAACACCTTACTCGTTAGTTTACTTTGGAAAACCAGTAAAGTGTCTTCTCATATGGACGACAAAATTATTTTTTGACAAAACGATACAGGGATCATTCCGTCTCGATGCCGAGGCCCCAGCTCGCCTCCGTTCGCATCGACTTACTTTATGGCGTTGAAATCCTCCGTGAGGTTGAGATTCTTCACCACCCCCTCCGGTGCTTTGGTCTTTAGATACTTGACAGCCTCCTGCCACTCCAGAGCGGACTTGTAATCGCCGACCATGAGGTACATGTCGACCACCTGAGAGGCAAATCATGTGACATGTCAGGTGATCGGGGTGCATGCGCATACGTATGAAATGGTGATTGTCGTGCAACGAAAATGATGTCGCTTGTGTTAATTTACCTCGATCTGTGATTTCTTGGAGCGTGTATGGAAGAATACAAGGCAAAGATGGGGAGAAAACAACAAATGAAGAGGAGCAAGGCGCAGAGCTGCTATTATCAACGACAATGCAACTTAGTTAAAAAGAAGACCTCTCATATCTTACTAATTCTGATTTGGGAGACCAGAGTTGTGAATATTATCAACTAGGTCTAGCCCCCTGGTTTGAGATTCACCTTATCAACACACAGGGACTTTAAAAATCAAAACTGTTCACAGTTGTCACAACGAAGAAGTCATTTAATATTTGTCAAATTTTGAAAAACAGGGATATCAAACAAATCTGAGAGGGAAAAAAGGCATCATGTAGTGATCATCGTGAGGGATATCGTGCAAGCACGAGCAATCAGGGTCGAGGGTCTCACCTCATTGGCTAGGAACGACACCACGTTGAGGTTACCCTGGAACGGGACGCTGTTGTTGTTACCGTTGGTGCTCTCCCTGGTCATCAACTTGATGGTTGGGCCGTTCTTGGTGACGTCCTTGCCCTCTCCGTCACCCTTGGTGACCTCCGACAACTTGATCGCCTTCTGGTTCAGGATGGATGGAAGATCTGGAGAGTCGCCGATGTTGATGTAGTCCTTCAGTGCTTGAATGGTATCAGCAGCGCAGGACTCATAGCTGGAACAGTGAGAGGAGAGGGGGATGTTAAAAAAAAAGAAAGACAATTGCAAATACTTGAATAAACAAAAATCATCACATTCCAGTTTTCTCCGTGGTGGATGGGGCTTTTGGGGGTTAAATGGGGTGGACTGCCCCCCCCCCAAAAAAAGTTCCCTAAAATCACCTGTAAAAATCCTAATATTGAATTACTCAAATTTACATCCTCAAATTCATTTCCGTTTGCAGGAAGGATAGCTCTGAACCCACATACCTGTCTCACCGTGACCGTATGACTCCTCCAAACAATTTCCTCCAACCAACCCCCTCTATCTATTTTGTGTTTGTGTAAACTTTATCTCAGTTCCCCTTTCCTGTCTGGGAGTGATAGATTCTTTGCAGACCTGAGTCACAGTCATGTATTGCATTATGGGAAATTTATGGTATCACACAAAGGCAACATTTTTGATGTCCTCGTATTTCTTCATAAACTTGACCAGTCTTACAAGAATTGTCATGATAGTTTAAGAAATATTTTTTATTTCCACAACATTTTCAGGTCAATCTGCAATAAACCCAAACTGAATTTGTGAATGGTGTAAAATCTCTGGTTTTCATAAGGACTGAAATTCTGACGAACAATAAAGAATTTTGACTGAATTTGAAGAATTTGACTACTTTTGATCATATGACATCACTAGAAATCTTTCTTGGCCAGAGATTTTTTTCCATCAAACGGTGATGTCTTGGTTCATGAGCAAAATGTTGGTGTTAGGTTTAGAGCAACAGCAGAGAGAAAAACAATATTCTCTTTGATTAAATAATCCTTTGTCATTGCAAAATTTCTTTGATTTAGTCTTCTACCTGTTAATAAACAAACATGGATCAATGACAGTTAAAAACAAGACCTGGTGATTCTTTGATGTATGGCACTTTTGCAAAAGTATTCTTATTTTTATCTGAACAAACTCCTACACTTACTTTCTCTCTGCATGTTTGACAAGCACCGAGAGCCAGGGGAACTTTCTTTGAGTCGTGCTTTCACACCAGGTTTGCAGACCAACGATGCCCTGAGCATCTCCCAGCTTGGCAGAGCAGCAGGCAGCCCTACGAACTGCATCTTCGAATTTTGATTCCTTTATGGAGAGGAAGCAAATGAGAGGTTGGTTTAAATGTGAAAAAAAAAAAAATGTAATCAAATTAACTGGGTTGACATCTTGCTCATTAACAACACCAAGAAATGATACCTTTTTTTATTCTTGAAAAATAAATTCTCTCAACCAGTTTTCCATTACCAACAGCAAAAGTTGGCCCCCACAGGGCTGGTGTCTCCTGCCAATATACACAAACACAGAAATGATATGACACAGAGCAGATGTTTCAATACAAATGAGCATAAACTAGAGGAATCCAAACGACATTCATGGCATGTTCATTCAGCACATATGTAAGCATCCTACAAAGTCTGCCCTCTCTATAAAATAACCTTACACTAGTAATCTAGGGCACTATAATACTGTAGAACTTTATTCAAGGTTTAAACATCTTGGTCCCATTAATGTCGTAACTCCATCATAACTTCAGTATCTTCACCCTACATCATCGCCCGCTGTCTGTCATTTTTGATGGAGAGATACACGAGGATCTTACCCCAGTGGTCCCTTTTGTGATGCATCCCTTGATCATCCCGACGGCGTGCTTATAGGCGAGGGCGTACTGGTCGCAGTTGACCGCCACGGCATACAGTACCGGTCTCATCATGTTGAACCAGTCTATGCAGGTGGTCATGTTGGTTCGGAAGAAGGTCTTAACCGACTGGAGAGACGAACAAACAGAGAGCAACACTAAATTATTTATTACACATCCTGACAATCCAACCTTGGTGAGTTGCACCGGTAGAATGATGGGTTGTTTTTAAACTGAATGTGAGAGAACTTCTGCTGTGTTGTGTTTGAATAAGAGCAATGCAAAGACACAGCTTGATATGCCTAAAATTAATTTTTTACAATTACTTTGACGGATTTTAAGCCCCTTTACCCCCCTTTCCCTATGTTCTGAATGTACAGTAGCACAGTTACGATACTCACATTACAATTGCATAGGAATCAGTTAAAAAACATGCTAATGTAGCAAATTCTGTTCAACAAATGACAGATACGTTTCTCATTCCGATCAACTATGCGCAACATATGACTTTGAATATTCATGTATCTGATTCACTATGAATATTCATGAACCTGACCTTGGTTGATTTCTCAAAACCATATTCCACTCTGGGAACAGTTAACACACAAATGAGACCTATTCAGATTATTCACATAGACGAATCTCACCAAGATACGTTTCTAAATGTCATATTACAGAATCTCGGATTGTAATTAGGGTAGAGGTCATGTCTTTGTTCTTCAAACCACCGGTTTGAGAGACATACAAAATTCTGTGACGACTGTGAGATACAAGAATAAAGTACCGACCTTGTTGGTCGACGGCAAACTGACGGCGCACCCTTCCGTGGCGTTGTAGACCAACTTCTCCAGATGTTCCATGAACTGAAGTAACAAAAGAGGTCTGAGCTGAAGACTGCAGTATTCTCTGGAAAATGCTACTCGAGAAAATGGACAGAAAAGAACACATATCAAGTGGTTACTTTTCCCAAAGAGGAGATGATAGGAAAAATAGTCAGACGAAACAATTGCGGGTAATTACTTATATGGGTCACCAACTGGCAAGTTCATAGTAGTTTTTACTTCCCCTTTACCAAGAAATAAATTGGGATGAATTCACTTTTAGTGCTTTCTATTTGACAGATTTTTGACTTTCTGAGGGATGCAGTTCTTTGGATGAAATATATTAAGTCTTCAAAAACCTGCTTTCATTTAATGGAAATTTTACAATGGACCCAGAAACTCACAAAAGTTACTGATGAAAACAAGAGCACCACATGTGACACACACTGTGTACCAAAATAAGAGGAACTTCTGTAATATTACAACAGCAAGCTAATAAGCACTTATAACTCTTAGTTAAAAAATGAGAGAGTCATAGGTGGTTCTCTCATGGGCAAAGATTGCAACTGCGACATGGCTTGAATTTGTGTGACCAAGTTTCATACCAAAGTCAGAATGTGTGAGAACTGGAAGTACTACGCTGTGTTGAAATATGCTTAACATGAAGTAATCTTTTAACTGCTACGGAAATGTCACAAGAAGACCTCCAAAATTTTCAACAAACAAACAAAGTTGATTTTTCACGCAGAGTATTACACTTCCTCCCTTGTTTACTCAACGTACCACGGACGGTTTGGGTCTCGTCGTTGGCGTGGCTCTCTGTGACGAAGTCTTTCAAAGCAGCTGATGAGGAAAGGGTTTAAAAAAAATTTGTCAGGGTAAAAATGTAAGAGAGGAAAACTTTGAAAGAAGATACTAATAGAAACATTCCCCCTTTGATATGAGATGTTGTACCTACCTCTGGACTCATCGACCTCGACCCACCTCCACCCCCCTTCCCACCCCACTTCTCCCCTCCCTGCTAAACCAACTTGACTAGTTTATCCAGCCAAACTAGCCAGAAATGGAGTAAGAAATGCAGGAGGTTGGAAAGTTAGAAAAAGTTCATGCAATGCCAGTTACCTTTCAGATTTTAAATTCTCAACAGCAGTCTGAAGAATGTTAATATCCGTTCAATTCATGTACACAGATTCCCATTTTAATGTATGTTTTGCTTTTCCCTGCTTCCAAACAACATGAAGATGAAACATATCACAGGTTTGCACTTCAAGTGATCCATGAGCAGCGGTCATTACCATTGAAATGCAATCGATCCAGTGTCCCGTGAACATCCCTCCAGATAACTTTAAAAGTACTGCAGCATTAGAATGCAGCATTCCGTTGTCTGCTACAAACTCTCTTTGGTGACTTACCTTCGATGGCACGAAACGTGTCCTGCGGCTTTCCAATCGGTGTCCTGAGCTTTGAAGTGACGCAGAACTGTGCCGCTTCCCATGTCGCCCAGAAACACTGGACTGCTAGGTTGTGATCAATCTGTGCAGCAAAGGAAAAGTTTTTCTATCGATTTTTGATCAAATAGACCAAAGAATTATCAACAAAACAAAAATATGCATCAAAGGATGGAAAGGAAAATTTTTGAGGATCATTCTTGCCCAGTCTTAACCTTTGTTGGCTCTGTCACAATTTTGATGGTGCAGATTCTTTCAAACTTAACGAAATTTTGCTTTAATTAAAAATGGAAAATGAAACAGCACTAGCAATAAAAGCATGTCGCTGATGATTTGGACCGAAGTCTTTTGACCTAGCAATTAATTGTTCAATGTGCAAATGCTGTGAGCAGCATATACTGTGTCATTGTGTGTTGGCTATTATAGACAGTACAGATCTACATGTGAAGACAGACCTACATATGAGACAGCTGAGAAGGAATATCACAGGGAAATAGCAAGATGTGATGCAATAAGTTCGGCCTGATTTCGGAACATCAGGATCCACCGAGCCTTCGCAAACGCAATTCTGGACCGCTGCTTGAGATTTGCCCTGCCCACGAAAGGGGGATCAGTACCTCCAAACGTGATTTTGAATAAAAGTGCTTTCACACTAGTTAAAGAGTTGGTCCTGAGCAGCCGATCAGATGGGATCTGATTTGCTGCTCGGGATGGAATGTGAAAGCAGTCTAACAAGTACTGTTAGGTCAATCTTTACATGAGACCACAAGAGCTGTTTCAAAACCGGTGAGAACACTCCGTGTGCTAAAAATACATTTGTACACGATGTTCTATACAACAAATTTGCTGTGTGGCAGTGAATGTAGGACATATTTTGGAATCAACATCGCCATTAAGGGTTAAGCCAATATTTTTTACTCACAGTTCTTTCTATGATGTTATCTGTCTTCATCTTTGACGATTGTGGTCTTTGGCAGTTGTGGTATATCTTGGCCAGCCAATCAGGATCGCTGTGGACAAAAGGAAGGGAGGCCAACAGGGTCAATAATGTGTGACATTTGCAGCTTTATGATGCAGAACAATCACATCCTGGTAAACTACAAACATTAAAGAGGTAAAGTAAACGAACCTTGGCTGTTCTCCCAGAAGGAGGAAGGCAAGGACCGTCCTGGCATCTGACCACAGGAATGTTTCATTTACTTGTTTGGTCATGTGACTCCTCCTGGCCCTAGGCAGCACCTGCAGCTGTTGGGGCTCCACACTGCTGCTTCCGGTCGTCTTGTCTGTGTTTGGAGTTCTTACGAGCGGAGCTGGATCGACCCTGATAGAGGGAAGGTATGAAAGAGAAAATGGGGGGAGGGGGGCGTCAATGCACGCCAGAAAGAAAAATGAAAGGATCAGGAAATATAATAGATAAGACAGTACATATCCAGTAACGTAATTGTCTCATTGCTCATGGCACATATACTCAAGTTTTGAAAGAATTGCTTTCTGATTCATTATTAATGTATTCATTTCTTACTGTTGCAGATTATCATTACAGACTGACAATGGTCAGTGCAATTACTTGGGGTTTGATTTTAATGGTGCGATTTTCTAACTGTGTATGCTGAGGCTTCTTTTTGCCAAGGTACAAGTATGTGCTTCTTCAAGTTAACACACACCAGGTGATACAACTTCTCAGTTGTGGAGGTGATGTCAGAAGTTGGTTTCTCATGACTAAAGAAAACTTACCAACCCTTCAAAAAAGCTTTTAGGATTTCTTTTTATCTTACTCTTCAGGATTTCTTTTTATCTATTTTTGGTGGAAACATACTTGACGAACACAGCTGAATAATTTTAACCCAGCTTTCCGGTTTCTAATTTCATATTTCAAAGTCTTGACTAACTCTGTTACCACCAAACAGTTTGACATCACACACACTTCGCTTTTCCAGTGGGCTACCCTGTTTTAATTATTTCTGGCATTAAAGTAACATACATCTAACATCATCTGTGAAAAACATGTCCTTAGAAAAGAAACCTTATGAGAAACTGCATAAATGCAAGCTATTTAAGTTCATTTCTTAAGGATTCCAATATTGCATGATTAAAACACTTTGAAATATTTAATGACTGGTATCAAAAGTGGGATATATAACAGAAATATGAATATGTACAACAAAGCTGCAACATAGCAATGATTGCATTGAAAAGATACAGAAATATCTTGGGATGATTGTGATAGAAAGTCAGCTGTAATACCTGCTGAGCACATGACAAGGCATGTGGTTAAGCAGATGAGAATAGCTGGTGTTGACAGTGGGATTGGTGCTGGCTAGATGGGTCTTGCAGATTGAAAACACCCTCTCCATGAATGTGATGGGTAAGTTTGGCGTCGGCAGTGCCAGCTGGAGGCATTCACACACGGCGATCACGATGTCAAGTTCTACGTCGAACGCTGATTTGACGGAAGAGAAAACGTCGAAAGAGTCAAGGGGATAAAAATGAATAGCCAGGGAGAGATGACATAACAGGCTAATCCGCCAAAGGGAAGACAAGTCAGCAAAAATGCATATTCAGATACTACACACTCTAACACAAGCTTTCACTATGTTGTCCAACAAAGGAATTTTTTTCTCTAAATTCACTACATAAATAAGTGAATTCACAAAGATCCCTTTCAGACTTTGATACAGTATCTTGAATGAGGTTAACCACTTTGCACAGGCATCACAAAAACTAACGAGCGCTGGTCACTTTACCATCTCAATATTTCACAAAATCTAGCTATACCACCACAGAAATTGATTTTTTGAGCAGAAATATCGTAGCAACCACCACGAGGAGCAGTTTCACCGGTTAGCAGTATTTTCATGCGTCGGTTCAATTTTGCTCATTTCATAAAACTGAAAAGGATGTTTCCTTCCCAGTATTTTGGTTTTGATCTTACTTTCTTTGACTTACCTAGATGCAGCAGGGCATTGAGAGTGGAGACAAACTGGGGCGTGGTGAAGACGTGGTAGTAGCCGCCGTGCTGCAAGCTCAGGATGATGTTCGACAGCCAGTGGATTGCTAACCGCCTGCAAATTACCGAGTGGAGTGGGGAGAAGGATACATTTGAAACAAAAGCATAGTTGACATGCATCCACAGTTTCCTTACTACATGTCAGTTACAATGTTCTTGAGTTAATCAACTTAATTGAAATTGTCATCCCTTGCAGAGAGAGAGACTGATTCTGTGTATGATCTCTCTGGGCAGGTGAGAAAATTCTTTCTTTGTTCATAGTTAAAGAGAAAACCAGCAATATGTCATTTATAAATCAGACCTTCTTCCCGTTTTTGCACCAGCCTCGTTCCAGGGCTTAATTGCAGAAAACATTTTGTTTTCTGTGCAATATTTTGTGGGGAAATTGAGACGAACCATTGACCATCAGACCTTCTGTTTCACGGTGAGCATGAAAAGCTTCAACAACATTACTCTGTTCCAGGACCACTTTATCGTTGAAAACTTGAAATTGTGAAGTTTTATATTTTGTGCACTCATAACGATGACCAATTTTCATCATATTTCATCACTTACCAAAAACATAATGCCCATGTCTTCTCTTCAACCCAACAGACGTAAGGCGCGTTCACACTACAA
>VJOZ01035535.1:223-14002 GCA_009801055.1 Stichopus horrens
AACTGTGAAAATGTAGTGAAATTTCATGTAACATGTTTGCACATAGTTGTCACAGTTATGATTTTATTGAACCAATGATATTTTCCTATGGTATGATACTTGGATTGTGGAAAAACATCTGACTTCATAAATGTCACAAGTCACGTCACCCGAGTGACAGTAACTCAAAATAATGTCTTAAAATATATTTGCTGTGCAAACATTACAGAGAAATTTTACTATGATAAACATATCATTGATTCAAGACATTGTCATGGTAGGCGGGAAAAAGTCAGGCAAGACGAGACTGACGCAAACTATTAGACAAAAAATGCACTTTACACAGGAAGACATAGAGAGAGGACAAAAAAATTGAAACAGCTATTGTCACCATTGAAGCAGAAGCTACCAAACCTGTAAAAGCGGCACGTAAGACTGAGCTGCAGGAAATACTGACAGAATGAAACTGTACTCCTGACTCCCCCCATATCTGCTGGTGAAGTAACTGTGCAAGGATATTCAGCAAAACAATTCCTTGCATTGTGTAGTCACCCTTTGTGGAGTGCCCTTCCCAAAAGCCCTAGGAAAAGAGCATCTATTATGAGGAGGCTTTCCTCTGACTTCTGCTCACCTACAGTAATGCAAATGATAAAAGCAATAGAATCGTGGAGGGTTTTTCCCCAAAGCTACAGACTAAGGTTACTCGGTTTCACGAACGTGACGACATCAGCAGAGTGGGAGGTAGATAAAAGGAATGCAGTAGTTGTACAGGATGAAAATTGAAAGATGAAACTGCAAAAGTGGCCCTTTAAAAAATTATCCTTAATGAAGCGGCATGCTCTCTTCAAGGAAAATGCAGATGAAATGATAAGGGATAGTGAAATCACATACCCTTGGTTCTCTGATGTCATGCTACAGTAAGTTGACAAACCCCATCCAATGTCTGCACCTGTCACTACCATTAAAATATGATACTGGCTGTTGATGCAATCAACAAAGTAATTCCATCTATTCCAAAGTACACCACTGAGTTTCCATCAAGACGTGTGCTATCACCAGAGTCAGAATCCTGTTGGTTTGGAGAATGTAATATAACACCTGTGGGCTGAGCCAAAAGAATGTCCTTTCAGGGAATGATCCCGTAGGAACGGCAACAAATTAGTATACAGTGGAAAGAGCTTAATGGCCATCCACTCGCCATCTGGTGTAAAGTTGAAGACACCGTTCAAGACCACACCACACCGTTCAAGACCACCGTGCATGACCACATATCTTCCATAGCACAGATATCGCAAGACAACAGTTTTGTCAAACACAATGAAGCAATCAACTTAAAGTAAACTCAGAGACCTTCAAATGATTCTGCTGCGGCTGTTCTCCCAAGATTTGAAGAGAACTTGCGTAGCCCAGATGAGGTTCAATCAGCCCATTGGAACCAGACAGAGGTTACTGTAAGTTTACTACAGTAACCTGGTTTCATGAAAATACGCTACCCCATGCCATTGTCTGTCACTTCCTCTGCCCTGATATACCATCTATCCTTGTTTTCAAGGACTACATCCAATCTTTCCTACCTAATTGAGTGAAATATAAGTTTGAGTGTGAAGAGATGGACTACTGAGTCAGTTCAAGAACAAGTTTGTGTGGCTGATGAAAATTCTGGCTGGTCAACATGATGTAAAGAAGGCATGTAGTCCAGTCAAAATAACATTTGACCTCATGCAAGTTGCAGCAGAAAATATCTGAATGGAAATCGATAGAATAAATGACTCTTAATAACATACATAAAATCGTCAAGAATTTACATTAGCACAGCACTGAACTATTCAGCTTCAGATATCACTTTTGAGACTGATTTGAACCTGTTCATTATCAGCTACTGTGCCTCAATTGCAGGTGCTTTTTAACTTCCAAGTTCATTGTTACGACTACTCTCACCGCTACCAGGTCACGTACGGACGAACTTTAGGATTTAAATATGATGAGCATGGCATTTTGGATATCACTACTAATACTGCCACTTGTCACTTAGCAGATGATAGTCTTCTTCTGGCTTTGTTATTGAGGTGATTAATCATAACTTCTTTATCAACTTTTTTTTTAAACAAAGAGTGAAACACGGGAAAACAAGTTTGCTAAACAAGCCTAGCTAAGCATGCTAAGTTAGGGCTTAAACAGGCTTATTTAAATTATCAGGCTAGCTCGCACATAAGTCAACTAGTACGCCTACTACTAGGCTAGTCATACCGAGACAGGAAAGTTTTCATTTTGCGCGGGCAAGTAGCTAGAGATTTCTTAGCTCAAGCACGGCCGAAAGCTCTGTGGAATTAGGGTAATCCTTCAAGGTATCACCAGAACAAGTATTGCAACTTATGGAACATCCGGAAATTTTCTCTATATAGGCTCCAATTTGCCTATGCAATAGTTTGTAAGGATAGTTTGCACACGCACAGTAGGCTATTACTATGTCGCCCCGAACCACTTTCATCTACGGCCAGGTTTATTGGCAAGCAGGCTCTTGCCCCAGTAGGTGTCCGATTCAAGGACTGGGAAGCTGCGCAGGCCTGACTCAAGGCAAACTTTCCAGTCAGGACAAGACAAGTCCATTATCCCAAGCTTATAGACTAAAGGTTGAACGAGATGCAGCCAGCAAGTACAAGACACTACTGTTCATTGCTTACACATGCATTGATATCCCTTTTAAATCTTATTGACGGCTACTTGATCACTCTACAGTGATACTGTTAAGTTACATATAATTTGCATACTTGTAATGTGTAACAGAGTAAAGAATAAAAACTTAAAGTAGGGAGATTCAAGGACAAACCGGGAGATTGTTATTTTGCCAGTCAAATCATCCACATTGAACCCTACAAAATTCTATATTCGTTGGCCGTATGGGCGATATTACAACGCAATAGTGTGATACTTGGTCTACATGGTCTACTTGGTTTGCGGATCACAAGTCTCTTGGTGTGGCGTATATTGGCGATTTTCAAGAAAGTTGAAATCCTGTGAAGTAACTGTGGAGTGGATCACCCCGAAGCGATATGCTGGATTCGTGGAAAGCATTTCTCGCAGCAGAATTAAGGTGGCGTTACAGCAGGAAACGAGGGCATGTGGAGTGGAAAGTTGTGTAAAGTAAAATTGTTGATTTGGGAGGTAAGACGTTTTCCTTTATTGCAATGTCTCCAACCAGTTTCTCCCAGCTGCTTTTGTGGAAAGTAGAAGCTAAAGCTGAACACCAGTCTATCAAAAAGGACAAAAATATTTAATTGGCATGTGAAAAAACTCTAAACTCACAAACTGCAATATATTAACAAATTCTCAGTTGTAAGGTTTCTCCTGCTTGATGTATTTATGGACAATAGCTTAGGACTTTTGCCTGATAATATATGTACACGCTGAGCCTAGCCTGCACATGTCAGCAACAAGGTCTAATATTTTAAAACTATTTTATCCAAAGTGCTAATACATCTTTTGTGTAATGCATCGATAAGCCTTATATGCTTTCCTATGAAAAGAAGTGCATATTTTTAATGACAACTTTATGCATTAAATTTATGAAATGTTTAAAAAGTATTTAACCATATGTAACAGTGTTTGGTAAAACCAACACTAACTCATGACACCCAAAGGAGTTGGCACCAGCCTATATCATTTATTTGATCATGAAAAAATTTCCTACAAGTGTCCCTCCACATTAAGACACCGCCACCTTCTAATTTCTCGGTAAAAAAGGTATAAACCATTTTCTTTCCTGGTATGACAGCACTGCAAAGGGGATTAAAAGCACCAAACAAAGTTAAATGCATCAACTGGCTTTACATTGTTATATATCCGCACAAGTGCCACACAAACGCTATAACCAATGTGCCCAAAAACAAGAACAGCCACTACTACAGTACTCGTGTTACTGTCAGATACTGTGTGGAGGCGGAAACATGCGGGCAAATGAAGCGATGGTGATGTCAGTGGACAACAAAAATAAGGTAAAGGTTGGGTCAACAACACCTGCCACTGACTGAAAGCTTGCCATTCGAAGAATATTCTCGACTGATGACGTTCCCAATAAAATAGACCATGAGTACCCCAACCTATTAAATCCAAGTGGATACATGGAAATGATTCATGATGGTACAGCAGGGATGATGAAAGATGAGTATGGCAGAGAACACTACAAGTAAGTCAGACCTCAATTGGTTCCCAGACAACTCTCGCTGGGATAATTTCCAACTGATAAATCCCACCCAGATCTCGCACGGTCAATTCCCAGCCCCACTCCTTCCCCACAGAATATTCCCACCTTCCCTGAACTAAACCGTTCCTTGAAGTAATTGATCAGGTGGTACTGTAGGTTGTCGGAGGTGGAGTTGTCTAGGTTGAAATTTGTCAGTTAGGAAGCCAACGGGTGAGTTTCATTCAAAATCTAACATTCTCTTAAATGGGCCCATAAAACTGTAAGGTGAGAAAGATTTTTCTCCTTTTGCCCTATTAAACCTCACTTATATCTCACCCGTTGTACGAATGCTTTCTTCTGCATGAAGTTTCGACATGCCTAACATTTGCTTTTCCTTGTTCCTGTACAGACTCCTAGCACCGTCAGCCATTGCAGTGACAATTTGAAGGCCAACAAACAAATGCAGCATTGAATCACATGTACATGACATGCATGTGGTTGAAGGAACTAAAGTTCTTGTCGTTTAATCAGATGGTCAACCAGATTTCAACCCTATCTACCTTGTAAACCAGGTCTAGTTGACACATCTCCTTTGGGACACTAGTTTTGAGGGGATGATTGTGACCACATGTTGTCCAAGACATGCTGCACTGAACCCTAACGAACACATCTGGGCACCTTTAACAAATGCTTTAGTTGGAGTGTACTTGCCTGACTCTTTACCTGGAGAATCTCTGCCTCCATGCAAACAAAGTGGTCTAACACAACAGGAACATTGCAAGAAGAGGAAGGTGTTTGACAATGCCATGACAGAGTTAGCCCATTACTGGAAAGATGTAACTTACTCATCGGTCACACCACAGATTAAAACAACCCCATGTGGCAAAGAGCAGCAGGCAATATGGGATGACTATGATCGAGTACATAGAGCTCTGAGTGGACCCATGTACAATTTGAAGGAATGCCCAGACGTCAAGGCTGAACTGGATTATTTGTCTCTACACATGGACTGGAGAATAGGAATGATGACTTTTCAATGTGTGAAAACAATTGTGGCTCCTGTTTGACATCCAAGGGTGCACAACTTTCCGCTGTGCTAAAGGATTTTCCTTCACTTCAACCATCCCTTACTACTGAAGGCCCTTTTGTACATTTATTGAAGCTATGCAACCTCAGGATAGATATGATTAACTGAATATTTTACTTTTTTCATAGAGTAGGCTAAATCGGCTACATGTGCTAATTTACACGCAAACATAGGCTGTTAGGTGTACCCAGCACTGCCAGCAGTACCTGTGACCCTTCTTGGTTTATGAGTGATTCTCTTTCAAATGCTTGGTGGGGAATTTTCTTGCATTAATTTTTGTTTACAGTCTGCCTCTTCGTGTTCAAATGATGCTATTTGAAAGTAGTTAGTCATAAAAAATGATGACACTCTCTTGATAAGTCTACTTGAGAAGTACGTCAAGTAGGTTTGAAGACTGTAAGAAGAATACGATACTGAAATGAAACGCACGCATAATACTTCTTTTTAACTCTTTCTGTAGGTTGAAACAGTTGCAAAATGTCAGTGCATAGGCACAAAGGATACACAGCTGACAAAGTTTTGAAAATGTTTGAAGTAGGACAGACTGATGGGAAATCAGAGCGAGGAGAAAGAACTTGGGCCTTAATTCAGGTGACGAGGATGAGCTACTTATATTAGCACAAGATTATACTGACAGCATACAGGATGATGGTAATCCTAACGACATTGAGCAGAGAGATGCAGGAAATGAGAAAGAAGTTGCTGCAGAGGCTACAGCCAGTGGCACAAACCAGCAGAGGTACCTCTGGCTACAGAAAGATAATGAACCTCCTGCTTGTGAATTTCAATGTAAATTCTCCGATTACCCACCAGTCATATACACCTGGACAATATGTTAAAATGTTAAGCACAGATGAAATGATGGAAAGTGTTGCAAACGAGACAAATATGTATTCTGTGCAGCAGGACAGCAATTAAGTGTGCACAACAGCCAGAGAAATCGAGCAGTTTGTTGGTATTTACTACCATATGGGGATTGAGCAGATGTCCAATGTTCTTTCTTACTGGGAGACTGCTACAAGATTTCCTTCTGTAGCTGATGTATTGAGCAGGGATAGGTTTGAAAAGCTGAAGAGCAGGCTTCATTTCAGTGACAACTTGAGTATAACAGATGAAGTAACAAAGACAAGCTGTGGAAGATAAGGCCATGGATGCAGTCAATTAGGAATGAGTTCCTTCACATTGAGTTTGAGGAGCACCAGGCATTGGATGAAATGATGGTTCTTTTCAAAGGTCGTTAATATCTCTGACAGTACATGCCAAAGAAACCATGCATGTGGGGATTTAAGATCTGGGCTAGGGCCTGTTTCCTGACATGACTTTGATATTTATCAAGATGCCCAAGCCTATCGCCCAAAGACACCCACAGGTATATCAGGAAATGTTGTTGTGAAGTTGTCTTCAATGCTAGCGAAACACAAAGTTTTTGCAGACAATTTTGTCACTTCATTGCCCCTGGTTTTGAAACTAAAAGAGAATGGACAGTTTGTTGGAATGGCACGGCTTAACAGACTGACGGATTGTTTTCTGACAAGGGATAAAGAATTTGAAAAGAAAGGAAGGGGTGCAATGGTTCATTGATGTGAAAGCATGTCCGGCATTATTACAATAAAATGGTATGACAATAAGGCAGTCACTTTGGTTTTGTCATACGTTAGTGTTGAACCAAAGACAAAGTGTGGGACAGATCTAGAAAGACTCATGTAGAAATTGAGCACCCTCCAATTGTGAAAGAATACAACAAATTCATGGGCGCACCGACCTACATGAATGTTTGACCACCTTGTATAAGTGTCCCATACAGTCAAAGCGATGGTACTTGTAGTTATTTTTCATAGTCTGACAACATCGATGGTAAATGGATGTTTGTTGTACCGGTATCACTGCTCCCAGCTTGGAATAAAGGCAATGCTCCCTCTTAGAGTCTTTCAGGCTTCAGCAGCCCATGCATTGACTACAGCAAGAAAGTGCAGCAAGGGTCGACCATCACTTGGGACAAGTGAAAAGTCAGCAAAGACGTGAGACGAAGTGATCCAGTGAAGAACATTAGGTATGATGGTCTGGATAACAGTCTGGGGTTTGTTGGTACATTGAAGACCATCTGGACCACTTGACAAGAATACTTCAACAACTGCAAAGGCATGGTGTTAAACAGAAGCCATCCAAATGTACACAGTTCAGGAGGGAGGTCAGGCTCCTTTCACGGCCAGTTGACCTTCAGTTCAGGAAATGAAGACAAAGACTCCAAAAACAGTGGGTCAACTTAAAAGGTTGTTGAATATGACAAGGTACTACCAGAGATACCTGAAAGACTACTCCAAAGGAGCTGCATTAGTTTTCTCATTATTATTGTGTCCAACTGAATCAAACGGTGAAGACAACAGTCCGATGAAAGAGAAGAAAAGTAACAGTCAAATGCCAGCTAAGCAGCAACATACCAATAAAGTGAAATAATGAACAACAGGAAATACTGAAATCATCATTGACTCATCCAGCTCATTCGTCATGGCCTGCCATGGTTTTTCTAAACAATTCGTTTTACACACTGATGGGTCCCACAAGGGCTTGGGAGCATGCTGCATGGACAGCAAGAGGGAAAAAATGTGGGCATTAGGTGCTGTGCTAGGATACTACATCAAGCAGAAAAGAACTGTCATCTCCACTTCAGAAAGCTTGAATTTCCTGATGGGGCCATCAGAGAAAATTTTTGTGATTATCTCTATTATGCACCCTGATTATCATCTACAATCATAACAACCTTGTCATCAATATCCTGACATGGGTTAAGCCAAGTGGGATGGGACATCAATGAGTGGCTGAACTAGCAGACCACAACTTTTAAGATACTGACCTGGTGAGAAGAACATTGATGTGGATATCACGTCGAGGCCACCTCTTGATATCCAAGCTGCAAACAAGACATGCATGGAGGAGATATTCACCAAGCGATGTCTGTTGTCATCGCCATGGTACCTGAGATGAGAACACCTGGACACTGAGAATGTCAAAAGAAGCCGACCAAATAGAATTACAGGCAAAGTCTTGCCCTTTGCAAAAGAGATAAGATGTTCTGGACGGGGCTGTTGAACCACAGAACTCACGGAAGATGAATCCCTGAAGAGACTAACTACAATAAAGAAACAAAGCAACCAACGCTGTAACCAACAATATACCAACGCTAGCTGTACATCCTCGAAATCGTTCTCTTGGTGACAGACACTGGTCATCGGACCTACAGGGTGTAGTTTGAACATAAAAGATTTAGGAGTAATAAATTCAGTATTATACCATTACCTTTTAAAGACATTTTATTTCATTCTGACAAAAAAAGAATCATAGTCTCGGTAAGTTGTTCATCTGTGAATAATTCTAACCTTATTTAACCTTTTAACATGTGTCTGTCTATCAGACGTTAGCACAGTATTTGCTTTTTTTTTTCAAAAATGAAAACTGAGAGTATTTCAAGTTTTTAGAATCACAACCTGCTTAGTTTAAAGACATTAAAAAGTCCAATAATGCCCAGGACAATTTTGTGAACTTAAAATTAAAGCTGCCTTAAGTTGGTGACCACTTTTGTCAGACTGTGAGAACTGAAAGCTTTCTTGTTAAAATTATACTGTGTGTTTGTGTTTTTGCATTGCTCATTCTAGTGTTTTCACAGGTAATCCAGGTATCCAAATGACATTTTATGACCCAAATCCAAAATTACTACCCAAATCCTTCACAAAGTGAAAAATGACACAACCTCTGTGTGAACACACTGTGCCAGACTGCCAAATTTAACCTTATCATACACAGCAAATAGCTCAATGTGCAAATTTCTTCTTCTCAAGGAAAATAGGTGGTCGTATTCATGAGAAGGTGAAGGCAAGTGTTGTGGTATACTAGTAAGATCCCTCCACACAAATGTGCTGCACAGTACTATGGAAATACCAACTTTAACAACAAAGCCGCCATTTTGGTTGGGTACCTGACAGGTAGGGGCAAAAATTACCAGATTCTAAGTTTTAGGAATCGATGAAAACACTAGTTCATTCAAATTAGGTTAAAACATGATTGTGGTGCAATGTGAAAGTCAGAGTGTGAGAATGTTTCAGTTGGTAATATAATAACAACTTCACTCTGTGATTGTGCTGCAAACCACAAGGTCCTAATAAAATCTACTTAATGATGATTATAACGTGATGTCAGGGTATTGTAAGGGTATTGACCAAGATACTGAAATATAATCATCTTGGGAGTCATAAAAGGACCAAGACTTCAGCCCAAACTTATGTGGCGATCAGAGAAATCACAGAAGCTTAGGCCATCCTAGTCAAATTGGTGCATTAGACTATTTGGTCAGTCATTGCATGTGCTGATGTTAAACATGACATATACTCATATCAAACACTAATGACTACTGTGTTTATGGACCCAGGCTAGAGGTTTACCCGAGTAGTGTCCTCGCCTGCCAAATATTACAAGGTGGGAGAATCTTAGAAATGCTTGACGAAGGACTTGGATTGTTCTCAAAGTTATCCTGTAAAGGATATGCCAGAAAACTCTACAATACCAGGCAACAGAAAATCTCCTTGACAATTATCCTGTTAATTTTGACATGCAACAGACAATACAACAGTCCATCGTTCCATTCCACAGCTTGTGGAATTATTGAGAAATGCTGTTGAATGCTAATTGTAGGGTTGGAAGAATCACACACTGGACATGCACTTGCAACCAGCGGCTGTATAGTGCTTGCAATATGGAGTATGAACTGGCCTTAAGAACCTCTTACTTACATTTAGATCACCTTCAGTGTTACAGAACGTCTCATTTTGTGAATTACTAATTATTTCATTCTCGAATACAGATAGTCAAGGTACACTTAACATCTACGGTTCTTGGTTAAGAGGTGAGTTACATTAAGATAGTGTTTGAATGGCACTATCCTGATATAACTTGGGCATATTTTAATGTTTCTTTATGTAAGTGAAAGTCAAGTACCTTCACCTAGTTTTCTTCTCAAAGGATTTCACAAAGCCCTTGCAGTTGCGAGAAACATACCATGGTGGTAACATTACCAATTCTGAGCATGGACCAAGTGATACTAAATCGTAAACTATTTGAAGTGTTTTACATACAGTTTTCAATGTAATGTACACCTTTATTCACATAAACTTATTCACTGAAGGGCCACTGTCCATCATCAGAATGCCATGATCACACACAGGGGATGGAAAGAAAGGGGACAGTCATGTCTCCCTAACTCTGCACATCTTTTCATTGCATGTCTGGTGTTCATGTCACGTGACAGAGCCTTCACTGAGAGAGTTAGTGATACACTGGAGAAGAGATTCAGGTGAAGGCTTGTCAGCAACACCACTGATCTTCAGTCCATGTTCCACCATCGCTTTCTCCGTGGTGAGGCCGATTGCAAAGAACTGTTTGGAAATGCAAACAGAAGGAAACAGTCTCTTTAGTTTGAAATACTGACAAACTTTTGCATGACATTTCTTAATGGGCAAACACTTGCAGAGTAAAGCCTCTGTGAATACAGCTTTCTTGGAGTTCCTTCTTAACACAGACATTGAGTACCTTCCTCAGAATTGATAGCCATCAAATAAAGACACAGGCAACAATATTTTCTTAGAGAAATAAACAATTTTGAGTTTGCATCACCCCTTCTTGAAATAACCAATCATCAAATTCATGGCAAGTATAATGAATCAATGCTTGAACCAATGCATGAACCAATGCAACCAATGCTTGAACATGAAGAGTCGGGTGAGAAACAGTTATTTTCAGCATTTTTAACATTTAAGCAAGATTGCCATTTGCAGTTCTGTCATGAAGCTCATTCATACCTTACATTTACTGCTTGGTCCAATTTCCACCTCTTCAAGAACGTGCTTTGAAAATTGCACCCCTGATGGACTGAAGAAAACAACAGCATCGGGGATTCCCTACGATTGACAAAGAAAAACTTGAATGTTCCACTGACTTTCAATGTAAGAAACCCTGTACTTACTTGTATAATTAATAGAAAAGAAAATGCAGTTCATGTTGATACAAAGACTGAATTTGTAAAACTGCGGTGTTGAATGTTCCCAGGAAATGTCGCCGGAAGAACAAAAGGAAAAGTAGGTGGAAAATGTTTTACGACTTTTACAAACATGTCAATGAAAACAGCATACGGCAAAACTGTATGCTCTTACACCAGTAATATGGCTCCCTGTATTTGGATATTTGAACTCAGGGATTATGTCAATGTACTTTAGTTTGAAATTGTTTGCTGATGTTAATTGTTTCCAATTATATGTACAGTAGTAAAGTTCTCTACTTTACTAAAGGTCAAAGTTCAAAACATTTAGCTGCAAAAGTCATCAGCGTTTGCAAAATTTTCATGCAAGTATTAGTTAACTCACGTTTTCCTTCATCATCTTTTGCAGATTTTCTTTAAGGTGAGGCTCTGCACATGTTCTGTAAACAGTACATGGTGTAAAATTCACAGCTGAAAGGTAAAATCACAACACATTTCCTCACATGTAATAAAATAAAGTTAGAAAACAAAGAGGAAACTTCTTTTCATATTTGTCAGCATAAATTCATTGCAATAGAAATTTAAAATTCATGTCATCACATGTTGTGACTTAAATTAAGAAAAGCTAACGACTGAACACACAGCTCCCCATACATGCTCACGCAAGAGAAGATAAACATGCACATTTGAAAATGGTGGTTCACATGTGGTTCACATGGTTCTGACAACACCACCGCACTCTGAGAGACAGTGTTTCAGCCTAAAACCACTATGATGCGATTTTGATATAATGACTGGTCAATTTGATGCATAGATATTCTTAGGAAAAATGGAATAGAGAAGATTTCATTTTGGTTCCGAAAGTTGATACAGTGTGAACAACAACCATGTCCCGTACATGAACAGCTCCACAAAATATCTAGCGAGTCAACCATTCTCACCTTGAGTATACTAACCTAATGGATATTCATTTCTACAAGGAAATACTATTATTTTTTTTTCATTGGCACAGTGAAAAATGTTAAAAATTAATTTAAAATAATTATAAACTTTTAAATCACAACTTAAAAATTCATATTTTAGTCCAAGTTTCTGTTTTTAAGCTTTTTTCAGCTGGACTTAATTTGCTGGACTTTTTAAGAATTGGATGGATTTATTCGGCTTCATTTAAAATCTACCAGTCCCATTCAATAGAGTCATATCTTTGAATCAATTCCATCAATAGGTCCCCAGCTAGAGCGATGTGGACCTGTATGGAATGAAATCATCACATCTTGAATAACTAATCCATGAGTACAAGGTATAACAGGCGGTGATTACACAATATTTTTTTGTGTTACAAGGGCAACCTTTTTTAAACATCACTATTTTTGAACATAAAGTATTTTCCTTAGTTAAAAGCACTTTCCTTTGAATCTTTGGTCTAGGAAGTTTGTTTTCTAGGAAAGCTCATCTGCCAAAATATAAACAAATAAACAAATGTGTAATGAGATGGACTTAATGACAAACCATTAGCATAGTCATGGCTAATGAATTAGTAAGCACAACAATGCCCTGAAATCTGGTAACTTGCAGGTACTGTGTACACAGATCATGTATTTGGCCTATCATTCTACATGGTTAAGGGCAGTACTGTATACATTTACACTAGTTAGTGTCCCCATTAAGTCAAAATAAAATTTCAGGGCGCCACATCAAAGGTTCTCAAAACCATGTGCACATTTACCAAAGTTCCCTCAATCCAGTATGAGTGATGTAGCTGGAATATTGTACAGAGAGTGTGGATCTACAGTAGCAATCTTAGTTGAAGAGCAATTAAAATGCTGGCAGACAGTGACAGCATAGAAAAATGTGTACAGTAATTCAAATACACATATGACTTTCTAAAACCTCAAGAGCAACCTTTTATTTACCCCCCAAAAATTTTAAAATCATCTCAGTTCTCCAGTTTTAAATGATTAATGACAAAATTCACTACATAGGCACATGCTGATGACAGTAGTATTGCGCAGTTTTGGGGTGAAATCAAAATGCCTTGATCTCCACGACTGTAAGTATTTAATAATTTGAGGCGGGGGGATTCATTCAGTGGTCTTGTTTGTGAACTCTTTTGCCACCTGCCTTAAAGGTGATTGATCATCTTATCTTATCACTAACACACACCTAGCTATTACTGAAGATTTATTACTTCAGCCAACCTAATCTATTTTATTGAAAGCAAAGTGACATAATTCAAGAAAATTTGTCCATTGCAGGTGTGTGTCAGTCATACTTCTGATTCTTTGATAAGGCTTTTGCAACCAAAATACACCTTGAAATGACACAATATCTCCAATATGATGGTCTATCTGCTGGGAAAAGTTTACATGATACATATAGCTCAAGCATGGACGATGCTTATCAATTGTTTGACTTTGCTTTACATGACCCTCCCAGAGTTACAATGTGTCCATTTACAGGAGGTACCTAAAATATGTACGGTAAACTGCAGACATTCTGGATTTAGTGACA
>VJOZ01035555.1:0-10822 GCA_009801055.1 Stichopus horrens
ACACTAATTTTTTCACCCACACTTTTCAAAATTTAAATGATGCATCTTCCGTTACTCATCACATGCATAATGTTTTGAGGAGATGAAGCTGTGGTAGAAATTTATTGATGAGAGAGAATGGTTGTTACAATGATTAAAGCTATTTTCCTTTGTATGTCATGTTGGGGTATTCTAAATGCCCTATTTCCCTTTGATTTCCTATAAGTGTGTAGAAGAATGTTCAGACAATCAAGTTTCCTTACAGACAACTAAAACTAGTGACATGGCAGAAGGGGGGAGGGAATGACCTTAAATTTGGGATTTCGTATTGTTCAAATATCTTCACAAAAGTAAGGAGGAAAGGAAGAAGGGGGAGAATGGACTTAAATTTGGTATTTTGTTCGTTCAAGTATCTTCACAGAAGTGAAGTTATCCAGTTGCAGGTCTACACTACCAACAAATATAATTTGCAATTTTTTTTTCCACACTACATAGTACTACACCACAAGTTGGCACTCTTAAAGTGCATGACATGTGTAACCATGGTAATACTCACTGTGGTATACAACCCTTGTCCTTCTTGGCATTGAGACGAATCAAGCAGTCATCTGACTCTCCCTACAGAGTTAAGAGAATATTTGCTGAATTTAAGCTTGACTGATATAAGTCAGAAATTTACAAAGACTTCAAACTGGAAGATTTTAGCTACTGTGGGGGTAAAGAATGTGCTTTTAAATTAAAACAAAAGAAATTCTAGAAATATGTTCATAGTACAGCATCCTTGCAAAACACACTGAAAAAAATGGCACCATCTAAGCTAGTTGGGCAGCAAAGTCTATCACACCATTAAGTAACTTCCCAAGATGTGAACAAAATGCTTACATAATATGTTGTTGTCATGACATCTATGAAACTCATAATTAAAATCTAACAATTAAAACCATGTAAGGGAGAAATGACATTCATTTTCGATCAATCAATGTTGCTATCAAAATTTTTTTCACCATTGTGCACAGCACAGCTGGTAAATGTGACAATCTTTGGCACATTCACAGTTTGTATCAAAGCCCACTGACATTCTTCTACTTGATAAGAACACAGAGAATGAGCTATTCTGCTGCATTGTTACCCATAACACATGCATGTAACAGCTCTATGACAAAACCCCACCATAGCACTGCCACGTGAGTCCAATGTAACTTGGGAAAATTTAAAATGTGCTTTCCCACCTTCAAAAGCAACTGGCTTAAAAGTAAAGATGACATTTGTATTAGTGTGTGTAAAAACCTTTTTTCAAGTGCCTTGTGTTTATAAACTACCACAAAAGTAGAAAAGCCTAAAAAGTCACTCTTTACAGTTTTATATTACAAGTTGCAACTGTAACTACTTCTACTATGACCAAACACTAACAGGATAAGACATTGAGAGGTGTTGTACCAAATGGCCTGTGCCACACAATGTAGCATGTATGTTATGGTAAGCATTGCATTGTGTGTATGTCAAGGCAAAACAAAAGTACCAAGCATCACATTTTTCACTGTAAACTATGACTTTAATCAAGTGGACTCACATATTTAAGACGATGCACACATATAGACTATGACTAACTTCTAATGCAAACATTGCTTTTACCACTGCAGAATCCTACATTGAAACTTAAACATCACCACAGCAAACAATGATCTTGTAGCACATCATGCAGGTGGAGGTCAACCACTCTAAGTCTTATGTGATATTATGTGCTGCAAATCAGAAAGAAAACACCAACAATTCAAAAATAATAAAAAATAAATAAATTGACCAGAACAATATAAGCAATCACTGCTTTTATATGATCTTTGTATTTGGTTCAAACAAAGCTGTATCATCGGTCTCATCCACACAGTTGTCGAGTTTGCTCACACTTAAGTAATACAATGGCCACAAAATGTGGAAAAGAATTAGGCCAATAATTGGCTTCTGTCAATATGGTCTTAATTACCATTCTTCTGATCTCTCCACAGATAGCAAATGTTTTGTAGTTGCCATTGTAAATCCCTGTCGTGGGATCGACCTGTGGAGAAAGAAGATGAATTATGTCATTGTGTGGCTGCAACTGTGGCATGGAGCTATGTTTGCATGGTCTCCATAATCAAAGGTAATAAACCTTCTCCATGGAAGATGGAAGAGAGAGTTATTTGGCAGCATGACACTCAACAGTTATCAATTGGCCGCATCTTGACGATACACCAATGCATTACAACAGAGTTGAAATAATCTGAATAGAAGATAACAATATTGTACATGAACATACTGTAGAGATGACACTGCAAACGAACAACAAAAATAATAATGGAAAAGAATTCCGATCACTTTCAAGTTCCAAAGATAGAAACGCAACCAACCATGCTTTGATACGACAGCCACGAATTATAACCAGTGACATGGGAAGAGATTAAACAAACATTATGCTATGCAATTCAGCAGTAGTGCACAAGCACCATTGAGAGCTGACTGCTGAGTTGATACAGTACAGTACCTGAATCAGAAGCTCACACCATCAATATAAACTTGAAATGAAATTGATTTAAGTGACTTTAAGTATCACTGTGATAGTGGCTTGTGCAGTCCAGGGATCTGAGAGATTTTAGATCAACACTTTAGACAAGATAAATCTCTCACTAGCATTCTTTTTAATCATCTTACAAACAATGATACTCGATGTCTGAAAACTGCAATAATAACTGGCAATGGTAGTCTGGCAACAAACTGCACATCAATAGGACAAAAGTAAATGGAAATGATTTTCACTGGCAGAAGAGCTGACAAAAGAGAATTTAAGAACAAAATAGCAGCACAGTTCACAAGCTATAAGAAAGTGGGCACTATACTTCACCTCTGCAACATTCAACTGAATAGATGCATGGTCATGAGATGAGATAATTCTGTTGCTTGCAGAGCTGTAGAAAAGAAAACAATAGATTACAGTAGTATGAAGTAATAACAAATAACAGGAATGGTTTGATGAAGATTCATTGCTTGATATGAAAGTTTATCTAATTAGAATTGTGGGAAAAAAATTGTTAAGACAATTTACAGGCTGCCAAGCTAGTCTCAGAAAATGGATGGCAGGTGCTAGCAAATAATGCACTGTACATATAAACAAATGATACATGCTTAAACAGATATGAAAACATTTTGGTAGCGTGCCATGATTTTCCAACGTTGAAGTTTGTACAATGAAAATGGTGCAGGAAGCAGTAAATTAAGTTGAAGGATGGTTCTCCCTACACATTGGCGATAAATTTTCAGTGAAATGCTACATGAACACTTATTCAAACAAGCAACATTTTTAGCGGAAAAAGCAAAAGAATGGCACTGTATGCATCTTCGTAACATTGCAACAGCTGCAATCTTTTTGCATCTCAGCAAACATGCAGTCTAGTCTTTCTATGAGTGACTACTCAAGACAAAATCAATGCAAGCATTAGCCCATTCATTAGTTGCAGCCACATGTGCTGGAAGGTTGCCTTTCAAGATTATCGCCCAGTCTTTTCTCTGGCTATGACGGTACTGGTCTGCCAATGAATGCAACAGTAAGTGTGTATTGGGCTAACTTGGTGCTCCATCATAATGTTGAGTGCATAACCTCCTTCCTTGATCAAACAATCTTATCCTTGTTCACAATTACAAACATGAAAAAGTAAATAATGAATGATGTACCATGGAAAAACTACGTTTTCATTTCACAGGTGAAAACCTATGACATATCTACTACACGGCATTTAGAGTTGTTACAGGCTATTGTTTTTCACTGAACAGCACATCTTGCTTTAATCCATCCCATGGCTGTAGCAGCTTGAACTATGAACAACCCCTTTTGAATGTGTTTATTTTTCAAAAAGGCTAGTGTTAAGAGGTACATGCACATGGGATTCACAGTGCATATTCATATATCATTCACATATCGGAGAACAAAATACCACACTGACGCAATTCAGTGTAGCTAACTCAGCCGAGTGACAAAAGATTCTAGGTGAAGTCAAATATTTTAGACATGCAATATTGTACAGTTAGCTTTAGTACCTTAGCCTGCACATCTGGGTCTCCTTTACACTTATGTTCCCTTCTGTTTTAACTAAACATTAAATCTACACTGGTCAGTCATGCTACTGCACTAGCACAGGCCTAACATTACTTCTTATTGCATCCTGTTGAAAGAAGTGTCAGCTTTATGTCTCTTCCAGGTCTAAATCCTACTTACAGTAGGTTACATTTCATACAGTAACTCAACCTATGTCAATGATATTACGCTTTGTAAATTTTGTCAATTAGGCATGACCATTAGCTAGCCTGCGCAAACATTGGTGGCAGCACCAGGATTTGAGCGTAGATTGCTGAGGGGGAGAGAACTGTTGAGGGGTGGCTTAAATATTTTGTGCCCAGTGCGAAATTGCACATAAATGTAACAAGTTAGGTTCGACCAGAAACTGGCTCACTGACTGAAGGGGCCTATGAGTAAGACATCCTACAGGTCCCTACTCCCTTAGTGGTTTTAAGGGACAAAGCCCCATTGAGGATCAAGGGAGGGTATTCACCAGAAGGTAGGAGATTTTAGAAAATGTGAGGGTGACAAAAGGTGTCAGGATAAGTTGTAATATAGACCATGATGTATCATCCAGTTCAAAATGATTTTCATAATTATTTGTAATGACATTAGCTATAGCCATACTCTACAGCTACTTTAGTAGCTATAGAGTATGGTTTTGCTCTATCAACTATCATGAATGAATGACACATGTGAAACCAGACTCCTTACATCCTGATTCCTGGTGGGGTCCTGGAGGTGGAGTCCCAGTACGCTCTGATGCTTCAGCATATCTTAGATTCTGGGTGCAAAATTACTGTAAGTTTCAGGACTTCTTAAAAGAGAAAGGTAAATAATTTTGTATCTGTCCACAATACATGCAGTGATGCAGATTCAGCAGAATATCAGCAAGGGTTCTGACTGTCTCCTCGCCCTCTCGGTGGTACCACCACTGGCTGCTTTGTGGTGTTAGATTTTGACGGATAGCCTACGACTACGACCAGCACGACGGTACAAGTTACTTGAGAAGTTGAGACGATAAGTACGCACTACGAAGTAGGCCTACGATAGGATTACGAATACGAGGCGTGCTGTTATCTGGCCTAGTGTTAAGATTTTAGTGTACAAATGTACGCATGAATGTGCTAACCATTTTCGTGGCGTGTATAGGTCCACAAATTCACCGGTTTCGTTCTGCATTCTGAGTGATTTCTGCATAAAACAAGATATGAAGAAAACATTTTATCATTTAGCGAAGTGTTTGGTGTAATAAATTGCATTTGTATGTAGAATTTGACCAAATTAGTCAAGCCACTTACAAAGTGTGCGCGACCAGGTGAAAAGCAGGGTAAAAAAGGAAGATTGCACTAATCTTATAGGTAAAATTCATTACTAATCAAATGGTTACATCTGGAAAATAAAAAAATAAGTTAGCTTTCTTGCAATAATAGACCATAAAATATGATAAAATATAAAAAGATACAGTGTTTTTTCCCAAAGGTAGGGGAAAAAGAAAGAATAGCTTTCCCTTCTTAGGAAAGTTACTTAAATTTTACCTACTACATAATGATCCTTTCCATTTCCGTAAAGCTGGGTATAGAGTGGAGATTGTAACTAAAACGAGTACCATACAGCCCGTCTAGTTGTCTCACTCTTTTAGGTTAGCACCTCGTTCTGAGATGTAGCCGTTTCTCTTGCTAAGCCAAGGCCACTGAAAGGGATTCGACAATATGAATCGAAGCTCAAAGAAAGCAGACAAGGCTTCTTTTTCCCCAAGACCTTTTAAATTATAAGTATTACGGTTATACTCATTGTATGTTTTGTCCATTGATATTGCTCCTGTCTCGTTCGGTTGTATTGTAGTTGGTAATGTAACCAGTAAAAGTTACTATGTGGTAATTGTGTATGTGTGTATGTGTATGTGGTGATTGAGCGATAATTTAACGTAGCATGGATGCATAAAACTTCGCCCATCTAACGCAAAAACCCCGGAATTTCTAACTGTTGGAAAAACAAAAGAAAAAAAAACAATACCAGAACACATAAGCCTGCATAGGCTAGATGTATGTATGCCAACTTATATTCACCCTCAGAATACAGAAATATGACACCTTAGAACAATTATGTCACATAGTGGTCTGAATGATGTTGGGCTAAGTGGATAAAAGAAACCCTTAGTGCAACTAAGTGCCTCAGCCTTATGAATGTTGACAGGGTTGGTAATGATTTTACGTCAGAATCGAGTTGATTGGGATGATTGTTTCTATATAGAAAGGTAGAGATCGAAAGTGGGCCTGTCAAGTGCACCTAGCCTAGCTTTCACAAATCACGACAAGGTTTGGCTGATTGAAATACAGTACTTAGTGAAGCATGCTACCTTTTTTGTCAATTCCACACTAGGTCAACGGCAGATGCACGTACACCTTTGGGATTGCTTATTTTGTTTTGCGATGTTGTAAAGAAGGTGGAATAATTTCACCTTCAGCTATATACACAATTTTTCGTTGCAATCAATACATCTCCATTGAGACAATACTGATCGTCATAATAAATGTTCCAACTTTTGTAGGTGAATCTGTCTTAACCTTTGAATGACAGATTTCCTTAACAGTGTATTCAATGGTCCCCTTGTTGTATTCCTTGGTGTCCAAGTGATTTCGATAAGTATTAGGTCCTTTTCATTTTCTTTCAAGGGTCTGCATCTGCAGGTAATTTTATGGGACTTTTAGCCTGCCTGCTTTGCTCTGCATCCTTTTGCAATGTTGTGTGTAACCTTTTCAACCCTCCCTTTTTTTAATAGACTCAATGGTGACAGTTGGATGAGCACTACACAATTAGCCACAATGTAATAAAGCTTGCAACAAAATTTTCTTGCTAAAGGGTGGCTGACTGCATGGCTGTTTGCCGTACTGATCTGTTGTGCAGCTACACAATCCCGCGCCTAGACAGTAGGTTCTGCCATTTCATGACCAAGGACCTGTTTGTCAGCAGTTTGCAATTGCGGAACGTGTTACTGCAGTAAATGTTGATACTGTTTGAGTGATATGAAACCTAAGTGAGAAATGCTAATGCTTATTGATTAGTATGCAGAGTATATAGTTTCAGTTCTGTGATTTACTTTTTCTTTGAATTTGTTGTCTTCTTTCCTTTAAGAGCCATCAAATTGTCTGCATCACTGGACTCAACTTTGCAAAGAAGTCAATAGTTGTAAGTATCAACTCCAAGTGGTCGTTCTACGTACTAAAAACACCAACCATAAAGGCATGAAAATGGACGTGCTGGCAGTCAACCTACTGCACTCTCACATGTCATGTGTTTGTATTTTGTGTGTGTCCACTTTCTTTGTTTGCATGATCACACATCAATTGATCCACATCTGAGATGAAAAATTAACTATTTCTCTTTTCTTTCTCTTGTAAAAGGGATTTGTGGAACTTCATCTTCTCCCACTGAAACCAGACTTGAAGAGAATACGGCTTAACAGCAAGCAATGTAGTATCCTTTGCAATAATCTTCAGAAGTTTATCTCCGAAAAGAGAGTACCTGTAATAGTTACCCTACTTGTCTTGATCTCCCACAACTGTCACTTTTGTGCAAGGTAGTATTCAGTAATTTATCATTATCATGTACAATATGTGTTTAAGCTGAAGATTTTTCTTCATGTTTCAAATTTTGTCCAAGTTATGCCAGTCAGGCATTGGTCAATGATAATCTCAACCTCCAGTAGTATTAGTGGTTTGTCTGCCGTAAGTTACTGTAACCATATAATCGATCAATTGCATTCTAAAAGACGTCTCACACAGTTTGTCATGCTGTCAGTTGTTTCTCTCGTCGTAACCCACAATTTAGCGGTGCTCATGGTGTGCCTGACATCGGCTTGATCGAAATTCCTGATAAAACTTCAGCACTAGTAGTAGAGACTACAACAATTTCTGTTTAAGGTAGCAGAATATAATGCAAGTCAGGTTTGATCTACCATTTTAATCTACATTTCTGATAAACGAAATTTTTTCACGTTTGGTTACGTGCGATAGTTTAAGAATTCACAGGTGCACAGAACATGGCTACAACAGCAGCACTAATGCACCCGTTTTGCAGAAGTTTTGCTCCTTAACCAGTCACCAGGGATCTACCGTGTAACCATCAACGACATCTGGGAGGCCTCATTCATTTACAGTGATCCTACTCTCGCCATCTGCCAGAATGAGAACAAGCAGTAAGTAATAGCTGAGATCAACAGTCATTATGATTGCTCAGTAACATCACCATGCACACAAGTTGCCAAAAGTTTACCGTATACTTACATCAAACTTTCCAGATATTGTGCTTAATTAAAATTTATTCATAATTTGAAAAAAACTTGTCAGTGTTGAAAGCAAAGCTGTTGTAAAGGAACAATAGTACCTCATTCATTTTCTGAACTTTATTTGAGGTAAGAATTATAAAATTCCACTGAGAACCTCTGAAGGACTTCATGAATTTGCTTGGAAATTCTTTGCTGAATTACGTATGCAATAGATGCACTTTCTGGAAAATCCTGTCGTGCAGATTATTATTGTCAAATATTGTTTGAAATATACTCTAGTTTCGCAAGGTGGAGTGGTCGACTAGCTTCATATTGAGGAGAGTATTTTTTTCTTCTTGGTGCTGCTCTGAAAGATCTTTTGTGCTGATTGCTAAGTACAAGTTGATAATTTCACTGAAGGTTATTTCATCAGTTCTTTAGCCGCAGATATCTCCGGGGCATCAGGCTCAGCTGTCTCTTTGACACAGTGATGTCTTACTCATTGCAGCTTAATATCTTCAAAACTATTCATCACATAATAGTGCTGCTACGTTTTTGAAACAACCATCACGCACAGTATCGTTATGCTGGAAACTTGAAAGGATGTGGTTTAATTTGAAATTTATTTTTCCTTTAGTTTTTTAGAGAGTGACATTCAGGTAACTATAACAACTTAGATAATTGTTTCATTGTCTTTATTTTATTTCATCTTTCAGGAGAAATCTTCACTTCTTCTCAGACTGCCATCAGACCGCCGTCGGTTCCGTCGATCCAGACCAAGCCAATGGCGAACTGGTCATCAAGATCCCTGATGCGGCTCTCTTCATAGTGAAAGGTACCATTTGACAGTTATTCTATGATGACCTCCCGTAAAAAAAAAGGATAAAGTTTACAGATTTTTGGCTTCGATAGACCTGGACTTCATAATTGATGTGTTAAGTTATACGTTATCATTCCTTGCTAGTAATTGATATGGCAGTTTTTCTCCTTATTGATGGAACGATTTGAAATAGTTAAGTCTGTCTAGGATTCCTCGACACTGAAGAGAGCATGTTCATGTATTTTTGTATAAAAGTCGTCTTCTGGAATGCCATCCTTGCCACCATTGAGGTATGTTTCAATCTTCATCAGATCAAAGAATGCTCAGGGTCAGCATCGAGTACTCTGTGGAGCGTCCCCAGGGTGGACTTCACTTTGTCATTCCTGATGGAGAAGGGACTTTTTCAAAGGTAGGTGGAACTGAAGGAGTGAGTACAGTTACAAGGAACTGCAATTTGGCAAAATGTGACTAGATGTCTGCCTCCCACTCCCAATGGTCAAAGATGTTAAATAATTTTCATAGCAAGGAACAAGGATGGGAAGGGGATGGGGTGGGGGAATATTTTGAAGGGGATGTTGATACTAACATGAAGCTTCTGATTGGATTATAAATTCAAATAATGCTTTATTATGTTTAAAAGTAGTCCACCCTTTGTTCGTTGGTTGAGAGATCTAAGAATACCAAGTTCTCATCACTGAGGCTTAATTTGTACTTATTTTGCTTTCTGGTTCTTCTCTAGTTGATGGTAATTGAAATTCTCACCTTTAGCAAACTCAAAGTCATTGTTGCACATTTGCTGAGGATGTTTTGTTTGTCTTCAAACATAGCACCTAGTTTCCAACTTCAAATTTTGTTCATAATCCCAACTGTAATTGCTATTGTGTGCAATAACTCAGTGGATTTTACCCAGTCAAATTCAAATGTCAAAACAGTACTTTGCCTCTGGGTGTGCCTTTTCCCAAGTAAAGTCAGAAGAAAGTTAAATTGGGAAAAAACTGTGACCAGATGTCTGCCTTCCCTTCATCTCCCAGCCATCTAATCTTCAAACCATTTTGCCTTTGGGTATCAGGGATGAAAGAGACGGTGTGGAGGAGATAGAGACCCTCACATGAAGCTGCTGACTGGATTACATTTTAAACAATGCAGGGTCCATGTTTTGTTTTCTTGGTTGACAGACTTAAGAAAGCCAAATGCTCATCACTGAGGCTTAATTTGTACTTAATTTTTTGATGTATTTTCTTCATGGCATTTAACCCTGTCCGTTTCAAAGGTCGTAGCTAATGCATTGCCTTTGGGTGCACTCAGGGTTCGTACACGTCCTGGAAAACCTGGAAAGTCCTGGAATTTGATTGGCCCATTTTCAAGGCCTTGGAAGTCCTGGAATTTGCTCTTTTTTGTGACATGTCCTGGAAAAGTCCTGGAAAATTGTAAATTTCATATCCTTAAAAATGCCTAATCTTAATTTACTTTTCATTTTCATTTCATTTCATTTATTTGTTTTATCACAACATAACATAGATACAAGTGCAAGTATAACAAATAACAATAAAGAAATGGTGTTGTGAAAGGAAGTGTGCTTAAAAAACCCTTCTGGGCTTGTAAAACAAGAACACTCCCAGTGAAAATAAAACAAGATACAAACAAGAAAAGAATGTGTTAGTAGTTAGCTTGT
>VJOZ01035559.1:676-11638 GCA_009801055.1 Stichopus horrens
GCCGGTGTACGATCCAATTGTAGGACACAGGCACAGGTCTGTTGATTTTTATGCGGTACAAATCAGTCATTCATTCAGAAAACAATTGCCCACCTTGTTTTTACATCTGTTTTTGCATCTTCTGAAAGCTAATACAGGTAAAGCAAAAACCTCTTTGATCGTTTGAAATTTGGTTTATTTCTCCAAACATGCTATGTCTAAAAAGTAAATTTTCCATTGAAATTGACCCACGAAAAATGTTGCCAGTAAGGGGGACGAAAGAGTCTGCAATAGGTCGGGAATAATTCCATGTTCAACTTGCCCGATCTGCCCATCCACCCATTTCTGCAAACAGTGCATTGCATGCAACAGCGAAACATGCAACACAATGCTATCTACCAACTACCAGCCAGCTAGCACATGTGAAACATGATACTGTAAGAAGATACTGGTAGATATATTGACACCCCAAGCTGTGCTGATCAAGCCTCCCCCTCAAGTATCTCATCACCTTAATTATTAATAGTTTCTGCGGGAAGAGGTTTGCGTGATTGGTGACGGCCTACAAGACGTCATTCCACCCCTCCCTACCCTTCTGTTTTGTTTCCAAGCAAACAGTTTAAAAGGTTCTAAGCAGCCACCCTTCAGCGGAAAACATGTCAACAAGGCAAACTGGTCTTTTGAACACACTTCAGCCTGAACATCATCAACTGTCCCTGCCTAGTTACACGAGTTCTGCGACGATAAGTCTGCCCCAGGAAGTGCAGATATGTCGTCTGATATTCACGTTACACATAAACTCCCAGACATAAACCATTGCGTGCCGCTGCGCAATTTTAATATACACGCCTGCCAAGTGCTTTTGCAAGGAGGCACGACTTGTGGACTGACTTATCTTCCTCGTCTCACCTTTCACCAGGAAAACGCAAATTTTGGTAAGCTCTGACAATGTTTTTTGGCATGAATCAGACTTGTGGGGAAAGAAAAGGAAGACCAAAAAATATAGATGCTCCCACATAAGATAACGTCGTAAATTTGGAAGGGCGTTGATGATGCCATCTGAGCTCTGCAAGCTGTCCTTTTGAGACAATGGTACAGAAAACGAAGGATTCTTTTGGCCACGAAAAATGTTTAAAGTGATGAAAAAGAAAAAAACTTAGAAGAAGCTCAGGGAAGGACGACAACCCTCCAAGTTGAACGAAAAAGTTGAACTTCAAAAGAGCTGAAGTGGTATCAGCTGAAAGTGGAATGTGCTCTTTCGACACATTTTTTTCAAATGCTGATAGGAATACAGTCAATCATGTGACGACTTTTTCCTTATTTGTCTGCAGATGGAATTCCACGTTACTCTTAAAGCATCAGACATAACTGAAGATTTTCATACATTATTTCCCTAAATAGGACTTCTTTATCGAAACATGAGTCAGAGACCATCGAAACCAGGGACACTAACCTGGAAAGTGGTCTGGAAACCAGGTGGTTTGAGCAATCATCCACTAGCTGAGTAAAAGAGTAACCTTGGTAGAGCCATTTCTGCTTTATCAGAGAATGTTTTTTTCCCAAGACTAGGAACACTCCAAGACATGAGCAGGCAAGACAGAAGGTGGAGGGGACAAGTTTTGCCTCCATTTTTTTGCTTCCTTTTTTTTACAGGGAGAGGAGTTTTATTGGGTTTCTTTAAATTAGCTTTACTCCTTACATAATAGCAAAGGATAATTATGCAAACCCAACCCACTTTATGAAGAATAATATTTCTTTGTTTTGATTAATAAGATTCCATCATATTTACTGACTATGAAGGCTCTTTCCATGACTTCAACCCCTCCCACTCTTCCCCTCAGTATTGTATTGCACTGTAGGGCCTCGCATTTGCATCAAAATATGTCAAGACTTTTCTAAGGGTATCAACATTTAACCCAAAACTTTTTAGCATGCAAATTAAGTCACACAAAACTTCTAAATATGCACCAAAGTTGTTTCTGGCAAGATGTACTGCTGAAAAACCTGAACATGCTCTCAATCCTATAGAGGTGCCACAATGGTGTGGAGACAGGCTAGAATAACTTAATTCATAATTTCAGGAAACAACAACAGGTTGACAGTGTCCTCACATACCTGTCTCAGCACCACAAATGTACTCCTCTTTACCATACTCATAGTTCTTATAGACCTTAGGCACCAAAATAATTCACCATCTGACCAAACTGTCTTCCACCTGAGCAAATTCTCATTATGATACGCCTGAGTGAGGCCCGTTCACAAATAACAACAACAGACTGGGTAACTTTTCCACAAACATTACATATGCTCTATCACCACGGTGACTGAAGATGGTGACTGTCCCACAAACAACTGGGTATGCTCCATCACCATGGTAACTGAAGAATGGACAAAATGCTATTCTTTGTAGCTCAATTAAAAGTGCTCTTTTAGCAACAAACACATACATAAATGTGTCAGATATGACACATTTATCGTGGCAAACTCTTCACCAAGAAACCCACCAACACCATCTAGCTGACAGGCTGAAATCCTGAATGCACTCATTTCACCTGTCATCTGTCTCTTTTACACCGGAAAAGTGGGCACAGGGCTTCTGAAGCAGAGTAAATAAAGCAGGAACTATCAACATAAATTAATGGGTTTATGAACCAATTCAGATACATATGCTACACCTATGGTATCTTCATTACACGGCCAATCTAAAGTAAATTAAGCCAAATTGGGAGGAAGAAATTTTTACGCCCCAGCAACTGACCTGACAAAAACACAAAAGAGGATCGCTCCGATATTTTGTGTCACCTCACAAAACACCAAGTGAGTGATACAGTTACAGGTTTATTTACCTATGTTGTTCATATTAAGGTCAACAGGAAAGGTGGTCTGTGATGCACCCTCCCTCTGAAAAGCTATTATGACACCAAAACCATGGTGACTGCACACATAGAGGCATTTCCCCCTAAATCAAGGACCTGGTGTACATGACAGATATACCATGCGCCAACACGAAAGAGCAATAACAACATGGAAGGCATGGAAACCAAATACATTCGCGCCGTTGCAACTATAATATACACCCGTGAAAGGAAAACAGTCCGAAAAAATTTCATAAATGGATGCTATGCAGAGAGAAAGACGAACTACAGTGGGAGGGTTACATCTCTCTGTTCCGACATTTCTATGTCCCGACATTTCTATGTTCCGACAAATCGGTGCCCAAGTACATTTTCTTCGGCGCCAAAGTAGTTTTCCGGCGCCAAAGTACGTTTTTCTCGGCGCCAATGTACATTTTCTTCGGCGCCAAAGTTAGCTTTTGTCGGAATATAGAGACGTCGAAACACAGAGATGTCGGAACATAGGGATGTCCCCCAGTGGGAGAGGAAGAAAGAGATGGTCAGTTGATGGAGAGGGGACCGGGGAAGGCTTTTCCAACCCAAGAACATTACATGGGTAGATATTGGGCAATATGGCCTGTAACTGCCTTTCAACCGCCTCAAGATCAATCAAGATTATTTACAAAAGTTGTCTGAATCAGGCTGAGCCAGTTCCAACTGCAGAAAGCTGAATCTCAAGTGCATGCAGTAGATTATTGTTAAAGTATTCTATTTATCGCATACTTTTACATGAAGTGAAAAAATTATTACTGGCAATGCCATCACCCATGCTTCACCTTGAAATGATCAGCAGAGATACTCGCCTGAATTCCCACTTTCCCACAATTGTCTGTGATGCTGCTTGTGGAATGGTAGCCTCACAAAAGCGGTTCCCCCAACATTTGCCTAGTTGCCTGATTTGTTGAAATTTGGGTATCATATTGCTCAAACTCTGGTTACTTAGGTAACTGAAAGATTGTTTCAATGCATCCAACCATATCCTAAACCACTCCATGGCTTCATCACCTCTTTAATTTGGACAGAATACCCTTCCCGTAATTCCCTTCCTACTTCTAGAGTGTAGGCTAATTACCTCCTGGATCACTGTTGATGTAGACTAAATCACATAAATGTGATTTTTTTTTTCTAACCGAGAAAGTAGACAGACGATCACTTTGGAACATCATCCTAACTAAAGAGAGAAGTGTCAAACAGCGTTCTGCTCATCAAGATGTTCTGCTAATTCAGACTTCAAATAAAAGAAAGGTTAAATTCACTAGAGGAAATTGATCAATGAGCTAAATTAATTCAGTATGGTATAGGGTCCACAATCCGAGAACCACACAGAAAGTCAGGATGGATGCTAAGTCCTAAATCCTAATGTGATCCATAGATTGATACTATATGTTAATGCCAGAGAAGTATATCTCAAAGCCTACATGTCTCTATGACTCAACTCAAGCCCTAACAAAATCCTAAAGTATGAAAACATCACCAAACACTATGACATTAACCAATAATGTATGTGTTCCACATTCCCACAACTTTATGCGATTCCTGCAACTGCAAAGATAGAATTTCTAATCTGAGTCCACGCCACTTTGAGTCACTGAATGTGCTTTCACTGTGACTCCACTACCACAAAAATCTGAATTTTGTAAATACAGGCATACATTTCAGCCAAGTTTCGATGGTTGACGATTTATCATTTACAAAAAGCTCCCTGTCGGTAGGGAACTGAAGCGCAGCGATACCACCGAAATTGGATGGATCTGCATGGTTGGTCGTTCATTACTCAACTGTTTTAGTCTGAATCCAACAGAACCAATATGACTCAATATTATTATCCACTGCATTAATTTACATGGTGATTTTTCTTTGAACTGAGGCCATCTTGAATAAACAAAAGACACCTTACATCCATCCATAAAGTAATTAAAAGCGGTTAGCTCCTCAACGGTTTTGTCTATGAAAGAACTACCAATGCAAGAAAAAGCTACGCTGTTAAGGTTTGGAAGATATTATGAAGATAAGTAAGGTACAGTGTACATATAGGTTGATGAATGACAAATTAGAGTGCAATGGTTGTATGAGACAGGTAAGGCAGGTAAATCTTTTTGTACACTATGTAGTATCTATCAAGAGGATAAAAAGGTTTGTTAGTCCTCCATATTGGATATAAGCATCAATACAAGAGGCATTGCAAAAGGTTAATCACATTCACCTTCAGGCATATTCATTAAAATAGTTTGTCCTACCACAAGACACTTGAAGAAAGTTGCTGTGTTGACTGATTAACGGAACATAATCCTTCAAACATTCCATTCTGTGAGCATACTTCATCAACATTTCAACATTATTATCATTGAACTACTTTTCTTCGCAATCTCTTGTAGTCTTTGATCACTCTAATAAGAGAGAAACACACTGACGTCTCTCTTACTTACTCACATACTGAACAAATGAAGCCAACCATAATAGGTGGCATCCATGCTTCTTATGGCAGAAGAGCTCTGTCTTCACCATATATAATGTACGTTCAGTCCGAGAAATTGTTCATGCCATATCTAAATGCATCTCGTGAGGAAAAAGAGAAGCAAATGCAACAGACTGAGTTTTTTTACACAAAATTCGTTGAAAATTGCGTTCCAACGGTCAGCTGTGTGCAAGTCAGGCCTGGCTCAAGTTTCATTATTCTAAAGTTTCTGTTGGATTTGTGTGACTCAGTTTCATGGGGACACTTTATGTCTTACAAAGTTAGAGCCTCACTTATTGCTACTTGACATCATTCTGGTTCATACATATTTCTATGCGCCATCCTCGTCGCAATCTTGGTCTTCCATTCCTTTCAGTCACACCAGCCTCTCTTCAGTCACACCAGCCTCCCTTCAGTCACACCGACAATAACGATTTGCAGGGATCACAGCCAATCACTCTATACATACACAAATCAAGATGGACACATACAAGCATTTTTAAGTGTAGTCCCTTACCCAAGCATATCTTTTAGTACAATGGTTTTGAATTAAACCTGCCTGCTTGCCTGCTGCTTGCACCTAACTTTGACCAACAAAATTCAACACTGATACAGCCTTGAACCGGAGTTTGCGCTTGGCAGTTGGTATATGTGATGCGTGACTGCTAAATGAAGCCATTGCCGCCCTAGAAAACAGTCGATATCTTTCCAGGAAATCACCACAGTATTACTGATGTCACAAGGGATTCTACCGTTATCTGCTTTGGACATTTTCACAAATTGCTTTACTTTCTGTCACTGTAAACTAGCTTAGCACACACTTTTCATAAAGGTCATTTTCAACCTGTTTGTTACACTTCTTTTAAAACAGTTGATGCACTCCCAAGAAGTTTAAATGATGTGAATTCCAATTTGTGTGCTTCAAAATATTCCCCAAAACTCCACATTATTTTTTTAAGTCTATGCTTACATGATGTGATGATTCCACCATTTTATTTACATGATATTTAACATTACGTCACCCAGAATATTAAAAAAAATAAAAATACACACAATAATTAGTTCCATTGTATAAATTTGTTTTTTCTTGAAATATATTCCTGCAAGGTTTATTTGATGTTAATAACATTTTTTAGTTTTTCCCAGAAGGAACCAGACAAGAAAATTTCTTTTTCCACAAACCGGAAATTACAGATGTATTTCATCTCGACATACAGAGGGCTATTTTTTGTTTTCTTTTGGTGTGTATCAATCCTCTTACTTATAAGGTACAACGATACACACTAAAACCTGTGCAGTCACCAAACCACTGTTGTTTTCTCTACTTTAAAATGCAGAATAAAAGAAGAATATTAGTGGTTATTATCACTGAATATCCAGATCAACTAAGTGTTCATTTTGCTTGTTCAATTTCACTCAAAATGAATCTCAGCAAGGGGCAAGTATATTTTAATTGTTCAACCCCCTTTCTCCCACATCCCTTGACCTGTGACCTGACCTCTGGCACTACCCTCTACTTTTAAAACTTCTATCTGGTATTCATTACACACATCCTTCCTACCTGACTTTCCTTTTATAGGCAGCTGCTAAACACAAAAGCGTAATAACCAGGGGTTAAAGCACTTTAAAAATTAACCAAACATTCCATCACTATATTTATAGTAAATCCTTTCAAACCAAAAGCCCCACTAAATCATCCTGTTCAAGCTGGGTCTCTGGATCCATCTGTTATTTGCAGAGTATGGGTGTCTTCAAAAACTTGGAAAAGAAAGAAAAAGCTACCGAAACCCATGGAGTTCTATGCAAAGTTGAACCTTTCAGCAGCACCTTGGCAGGGTACTAACTGGCCTAACCCTCTTACAGTTGGGAGGGTTAATGTCTAAAAGGGCTCTCTGAAAATAAAGTTAGGGTGGTACATCTTCAAAAGGGCACTCTGACAAAATCTCATTACATGAAATCAGAACACTTTTTTGTCAACCAGAACGTCAAAGGACCTCAGGATTCCTGGTCAAAATTCATTAAGAACAAAGGACAACCAACACACCGATTTTGAAGTCTGGTCACCTTACGCTTCTTGAGATATCATGTCTACCAGGTTTTCAAACAGTGACTTTTGATGACCTCATGTGACCTTTGACCATCATAAAAAGTAACTTCTACTCACCAAGATCTGCTGATTGATGTTAACAGTTTGAGTTTCCAGAATTATTCAGTTGCAAGTTAATAATTCCAGCATTATTCATCTGGCTACAAATTTGTGTAAATTTTCCATCTTTGATGACCTCACATGACCGTCAACTTCCATGAGCACAAAGAAAATCATTTTTATCACAATTAAACAACCAAATACACACTAAGTCTGAAGTTCTAGCAACTTTCCTTTCTAGAGATACTGTGTTTACAAGGTTTTCAAACTATGACCTCTACTGACCTCATGTGACTTTAGACTTTCCCAAAACATGATAGAGATCATCTACTTATCAAGAGCAACCAAAGTTTACCATTTGGGGTTCTAGTAACTTTCAGTTGTTGAGATATATCTTCCTTCATAACTTTTCAGATTTTAACCTCAGGTGACCTCAAATTACCTATGGCCTAACTGAGAAAGAATAGGGATCATCCACTGACGATGGGCTACCTACACGCTAACTGTGAAGTTCAAGTAACGTTCCCTTCTTGAGATAAGTGTTTACAAGCCAACAGATACACACACATACAAATGAACATGCCATCAACAAAACGGGAATCACCCCAAAAGGGCACGTATCTAGCATTGCTTGGAGGGTGGGGGGTAATTCCCCTCTCCACCACAGCACTGACCATAATCGCGTAATAAGTCGCACCACCTCCCACAGCAGGAATGTGAACATGTGACCATGAACAGCAACGTTGCTGACTTGCTGAATGGAATACTAAGATGGAGAACTGGTGGTTGTACATGTATTTTACATGGTCCTTAGTTCTTTGTTTCTCCATGTTCCATACCTCATATAGCCATGTTTCACTTTTAACAGTCATGCAAATTATTGAGAGTTTGATGGCATATCCAACTTGAGGAAAAGTCATGCATGCATCTTAAATTTGACAAACTTCCACTGGTTGGGTCACCTCTGGCAAACGCACCATTCCATACAATGGATACAGCTAACTTGCATGTGACATCACGTTTCATATGAAATTTTGCCAAAATTACCATTAGTTTTGCAGTAATCTTACATCATCAAATTTAGCTGGGATCTTTCTTCAATTTCCTTTTTCTTTTTTTTTAAATAGGTTTTTATAGCGACCTCCAATTGCCAATAGACTCAATCTACAAACATAATAGGTTGTAGAATTTAACCACAGTTTACAAACTTTTTGCCTATTAAAGCAATGTAAAGGGTGTCGCTGAGACAGAGAAAGTTTTCAACTATAAAATCATCTAACCACAAACTGAGCACTTCCATTTCCCCAGCAATCTATCAGATGATCAAAATATTTTCTCAATCCCTTAGATTTCATGCTTCAACTAGTTTTTGGCATAAAGTTATTGCCATAAACTGCAAATGACCTGTCCGAATCTTGCACAAGAAAAGACAAACATTGGACCAACAATCCTCTCATAGCTACAGGAAGGACTACAGATGAGAGATGATAACAGTATGGAGAGGTGATACCGGTATGGGTCTTTACTTTTCGAGAGAGAAAAATTATACCATCAGAGATGAAAGGGAGGAGGGGGTGAGGGGTGGTATATGCACTGTGGGGATGTGGAAAGTGAAAAAACTTTTAGCAAAGGCAGCGTAACAATTGATCATCATTTGTGTACATACAGCTACACACGAACTGAAGAGCAGATAAGTATTATCATAATCAGTTTTGACACGTGGTCCGGTGTTGACTTACGATCTGTTTAATTGCCCATAAATTTGTTAAATGAGAGCAGGGTTGTTCTGGAGGCATCTTTGTGCCATTTACAGTGAAAGTTCCATACTTGATTTACTATCCAGCACATGATGGCAAGATCAAAGTTCTTCAGGAGCTAGAAATTTCTGATGTACAAACGTTTTGTTTCGATGAAAATAAAATTGTGCTAAAATTTTAACAGTCTGCCTGAAAGGACCTATATGCAGAGAGGAGGAGGCAGCAGCCTACAGTAAGCAATGGGATGAAGATTCCATCGCTCCTCCTCTCCCAGAGCCCCCTCCTCCTTCACCCTCTGCCACTCCCAATGGCCAATAATACTGATTGCACACATTTCAAGTTGGTCAAGAGCAAAGGATGCAGCAGCAGCAGCGGGCCGATCAACTAAATAAACACTGTAATATAACCCAGTTTATCACACATTTGTTTACCTCTTGGTAATGGAAGTTCCGGGTTTAACCACACAACCTGTGAACTACTTACACAACCAACACTGGCCAACATAACTCAAAGAAGAGCCGTGACGGAAGTTTAATCGTTCAACAACCAAAAAATTCCTCACAAGGCTGTCGATCTCTTTTGCCTGAGCAGATAGTAGTTCACAGTAAAGGCCGTCCTTTTCCGTTGTTTGTTGAGGGATACCAAACAGGGGCAGAGGTGGGCAGGATAGTTCTGAGGTTCTAGTAGGCCTACTTAGGATGATTCTTGTCAAAGTAAATGAGGAGTACAGTGGTTGCTGTTTGAGCATATAAAAGGGAATAAGGCCCTACTACTTAAAATGCAAGTTTCTAAACAGAATGCAAGGAGTGAACAAAGGGTACTTTGCAGTGCAAAATGAGCTAATCAGAGTAATGAAATAAAAGAAGTAGCAAAAACCCCGCATCCTTTCTAACCAACAACTCTATAACACAAAAAACAAACACAAAGGAATAAGAAAGTCAAACACGACCAAAGTTCCGAGACCAGAAATGGTGGATAAAAGTTGCAGTTATTGTAAAAACAAGATGTAAACAGAGGGATGGTTGACTAAGAAGCCAACATGTGGAGAACGCAGCAAAAATTAAGACTGAAAAGGATTCGCATATGAGAGAGATTTGAAGCAAGGGGGAAAATAATATCATGTTTCATATTCACCTCAACAGGTGCTGTGACTGCACAGACAAGAAAACATGCAGCAAAAAACAAACAACTGATTGTCTGAAAGATTGGTTCTGCTTTGAAAGCTAAAGATACAACAAACAACCTGTGAACTGATAGGAAAGGGATAAAAATAGGACACAGAAAAAAAGAAAAACCACTTCTGACATCCACAGAGGTCAAAAAGATGCCCCACTTCCATCTTCCATCATGATTAAGGATCAAACCTAAGATGTTGAATCCTCTTTAAACTCTCATCATGGAGTGATTTTGAAAAGAAAAAAAAAGACAAAAAACAAAATAAAGTAAAGACCTGGCAACATCTTCCATACCAAAATCATGCATGCAGCCAGCTCACTTTCAAACAGGGAACAGGATTCCTTTCTTTTAACAACCTTTCAAAGGAACACAATGACAAGATTCTGACACATTTGCTAAACAACTTATCATACTTGGCATGCCCCAAGTCACCCATCCATCCATCACCTAAATTTAGTGGCAATAGCTTCTTTTTTTTTCTTCCCTGCTTTCTATTCTCCTCAATCCCCACCTCCCTCTGTTTTTTACTACCTGGATTTTTTTTTTTTTTAAAAA
>VJOZ01035599.1:0-13255 GCA_009801055.1 Stichopus horrens
CTCTCTCTCTCTCTCTCTCTCTCTCTTGACAGAGTTGAGAAAAATTGTAGGAGCAATCAGCAACAGAACGGTTGGCATTTTTATTTCAGTAGAAAACATAAAGAAAGGTTTCAAAACTGATGCGTGCAACAAGCTAAAAAAATGCATTAGATAAAGTACAACCACATATCCCAATTTTTATTATTTTCAGACTTAGAAATGGGACACTGTCAACCAACGGCGGGNNNTTCTTGTATCATCTCAACATATCTCATAAGTATTTTTAATACATCGAATGTTGTGCCTAATTGGCACGAAAAAAAAAAATGTTGTAGACACGAAACCACTATTTCAGCTCTGATACATGCACCTTGAAACATTAATCTTGACTTAAGGTTCAGCAAGCAGTTTTGCACTACGAATTGGCGGCTAACAAGGGCAAATATGATCCTTTTCAGGCAGAGGTTAGAGGAAAGGGGGTTCTAAATCTCCTTACACCACACTCCTAATACCACGTAAGCCTAAATGTTGAATAACTGGCTGGTTTGAAATCCTGGCTTCGGCATTGGTAGGGCAACACCCTTTCCCTTACACTACTCCCATCAGGACAGCAGTAAAGATGGGGACGATGGGTCGATTTCCCTCTAAAAACTAAACTTGGCTACCCCCTTGAATCATGTGGAATTTGTCTCTTGCTTATAATAAGTTTCTTTCTTTGAAAATCTACTTTTACAATTCTCTACAGGTAATTCCACCTGAAGAAGATGTTCCAAGGAATACACTGACACAATTGGTATGTTTTCATTCACACTTTGCAAGGTCAATGATGGCAAGATCTTATCAGTATTATACAAAAGAGCTGCATATTACTTAGATGGAGAGAGTTTCGCTTTGACCTTAGGTTTACGCCGCCAATATCACGAGGTTATCTGTCCCTTGGGTGTTCATGACGTGTCTAGGGACTTAAACCGCATTAGAAAATGAACACAATAACGTAGTTGTCGTCTGATACTGGAACAGAACTTGAATTCGATTTTCTCTACTGTTAAGAGCTTTGCCAGTCGTCACAGAAATAAATACCTTTTCTCTTCGACGGTCGGCGACGTGTATGACAATAGGAAATTTCGGTTAAATATCAAACCGTGAAAAAGAATCTACACCATTTTTAGAAACTAAAAAAAATGATAGCTGTTTATTTATACACAAATAGCATTTCGCCTCTCTAGCTCACTGACATGCATTACACTCTAAAGGAATGGACTAAATGTACTCAATCATTTCAATTTAACAGTCCTTTCGAGTTGTCTGACCTCTGTCCTTTAAGTGTTGGCGGTACAAACCTAGTCCTCAAAGCATTGTTCTGATCCAGCGTCTTGTTTAAGGATTAGCTGACTTAAATGATGCTGCTAGTGCAATCATATTGAACACGAAACGTCAAATAAAGGAAATGAATACCGTTGAGCTGTACCGTTATCGCACAGATTATCTGCATCAAATTTGAATGTCTTAAAGTATATACTAAGCATTCACTAAATTTTATGTACTCACTTAAAGAAAATAATAGCTCCCTGGTTGAACAATGCTCAAGCCACAATGACTTTTTAATTACTATCTTGGATGGTTGAATGTTTAACTTGCACACCATGACACTATACCAAGAGACATTTTCAACTCTATAAAACATATGTAACCAGTGATTAGTGATTAAAGAGTTGGTCTTTGACCTGAATTAATCATAATGACTGCATCTTTCCTGAAGTAAGAGTAATAATGTACATATCAAGTTATAAAGAGACTTCGCACTGTAAATTACACAAAGCTTTTCATTCGTCTACTCGCTCTGAAAATTATGGTGTGCAGAATAAACTTCCTTGCCCTATGATGACTATTCGAACACTGATATGATAATTATAAGGTGTGTGTTAGGTAGTTTTATATCAGGCACTATATCATACGTTTGAGCTTATATATAGATTTACTAAGTTTCCATAACAAACGTACACATCTATTTTATGGAGTAATACCATTAATGATTTTCGTTGTGAAACAGTAACCACAAGCAATATTTAAAAAAAAAACAAAAAAAAAACAATGAGANNAATGAGATTGCCTTTTCTACTACCATTTTATTTGCATCGTCGGGAGTGAAAACGTTCTCTATTGCTAGCTTTACTCAGTCATGTATGAATATGTCTGTGAGAGGGGAAAGGTTGAACTGCGGGTATTTTCCTTTTCTATTGTTAGATTTCAGAATATTATGTATTATACCTAGGCTGACGAAAGTTATCACTTTCTTGCATATTTGAAATAAAAAAGATGTTATAATGGGTTGCGTCATAATTACGTGATCTAATATACATGGTCTTATCTAATACATTGAAGGTAATAACAGCATGATTGTTCTTGAAACCGCAATTTACATGTTGTTTGTTACAGAAGAGGTAGAAAATTTTCCTGTTTATTTATTCATAATACTTTTAAAACACATTATTTTGAAAGAATCCCTACACCATTGTAGTCTCCCGATCTTTTATTGTAGAGAGCTCCATCACATACACATCCACCTCCACCTTTGCCTCATTCAAGAAACTTGCAGATGGTTGTAGAAGAGAAAACCGTATTCAAGTCAGAGACACCCGAAAAGGTAATTAAACAACAAATGAAAGGTGCAATGGTTCTCATATCATATTTTTTTCTTACCATTAAAGTGCAACCGAACCTTGAGATTTTGCAAGGACCTCACCATAGATATAGGTATTCTTCCACACTCTGTGAAATAACTAACCAAATCAAATTTCAGAAAAATATATTTGGTTTTAACATTTTTCAATCACTTTTGCCTTTTCTTTCAGACATAATATAATATCGTAAACAACACCTGATATATTGGCATCTGCCAACGTTTTTAGACAATACTGTGAGAGTACGCGTGCACAATATATGTGCTGAGCTTGCTAATAGTGCATCACCCAGTATAAGATGTGACTCGAAAATGTGACTTAAGAAGCTCTCTTGTTTTGTTGTTTGGAGAAATGGGTGTTTACGCGGTGAGCGTAAATGTAATTTATATATTTCGTAAAATATGGTGAGAGGGGCGATTTCCACAGAGTTGTTTGGAAAGTCTGCCATGAGGTAATTGTGGAATGTCAATATTTCCATTCACTTAACCTACTTGAAAGTTACAAATGAAATTCCAGACGTTGAGGTAATCCATTTTCCTGTTGTTATTTACAAATGTATGTACTATAAATTATTAATTTGCTGAAGGAATCGAGTTATTGTCTTGTCTCGAGATCGGTTTGGAGTTAATTTTTTAAGGACGCGGATCCAGAGTTGAATGACTCGGACTCGGCCCTGTGGACTCGAGGACTCGGTAGAGATCGGACAAGAGTGTTCTTTTTTCAAATACAAATCCTGTGCAATTTGTGTGAGAAAGAAATGCTGCAACATTGTGAAAGCTCGATGGCCTCACACTCAGCTATGAAGGAGCGCTCGTGCAGTTTCTGTAAGGTGCAATATGTTAGAAATAGCTTTCATGCAAGCACACATAGGTTATTCGGGTCTACCTTCTTGAAGTAATTGCAAAAGTCATTAAATTACTCAAAGGTCGTTCACATATAAAATTCGCTGACAGTTACTTGGTGGATAGGATGAGTGAAGGGGTTGTTCAGTGTAAATCTACAAAAATTCCTTTCACTAAATCTTGAAGTGCCTTCTTCCTTATTTTACTTTTCTTTTTGTTGATATTTTTAATAACTATTAGCATAAGTTAAATCGAACAGAAATGATCACACGTACATGCCAGACTACACAGTGATCTTGAAGTTTACCTGATTTAACAGGCCTTTCTGCTATGACTACCGCCTAAATGCTGTGTGGAACATTCTGTCCTAAGAAATGTGATTGAATCAGTACCGCTAATGATCTTTTAGTTGTCCAGAATATGTGCCATGAATAGTGCTATAATGGAGAGGACAATCTCTATGCACGGCACATTCTGGTAATAATTTACATGAAATAGTACATATCAAATTTGTCAAAAAAAAATAGTGAAAAAAAAAACTGTGACTCGGACTGGGACTCGACTGGCACCAAAGATTCGTACTCGAAAGGCAAGGACTTCGACTCGGACTTGGTGGACTCAATTAAAGAAATGTAATTTTAAGCCGCCATCACTATCAAATCTTTGCAGTAAACCTAAATGTAAACATGCCCTACTCTACTATTCGACCGACTTTTTCGAAATGCTTAATCACTTACGGTTGTGATAGACAGGAACAAGTACAAATCAAAGGCAATTAAGACAGCAACTCAATTCTTGTAATGTTCAAGTTTCATTCTGTTTAAATAAGGGATTTGATGAATTGAACAAACTATGCAAATACATTGACACCTTTACACCCTTTCTGATTTAAAGGGTAACTTTATTCCTTTCCAAAATTCAAATCAAGTGTAAGCAATTGAGTATTTGTATAGTACTATGGTATGGCACGTATATGACTCCAAGTAACTGTGCTCCTGTTCATTGATGCCACACCTAACAGCCAGTTAAAGAAAGAAATTGACAAAGTGTTAAAACAAGTTGGTCTGAAGATAAGAACTGTCAAAAAGGCAAAATAAGTCTAACAACAATGTTTTACAAGTCGGATCCATTTGAGAAAAGGTCAATTTCAATCAAAGAGAAGTGGTATATGATATGAAATGTAAAGACTAAAATGAAGGACTATATATTGGCGAAACTGCACGGAGTGTGGGTGAATGCTATTAAGAGCACATGATCATTTACCACGGAGAAAGGGTAGTTCACCATCACACTAACATGGCATGGAACAACACAATAAGAATCATACTAATGTCAAAGTTAACATTTAACACATATATAGGAATGATGCAACTAAAAGGCAAATTTCAGAAAGGGAAAGTATCTTTGTTAGAGTCCCACAACTTAACGCAAAGATGAATGGACTATGACAGAATTATGAAGACAAAGCGCAGATAAAACTCTCATATATTTACTTTCATGTTTAACCAACTAACCCCGAGTTAACCCTGAACATCTGCTATGATGACACTGGAAGAGAGCGTTGTGCACCGAAACGTTGTGCTTTCCAACCGTAGGTGACATTTGTGTGTTTCTACTTTAGAGACCTTAGTATGGCTCCTACCTTAGAAATACAATGTCATTTAAAGTCTATCTAGAAATAAAACCATAGTGATGACTATGAGGAGCATTTCGTCTAATACTTCTACTTGAAGCTAAAAAAGGTGTAAGTAATTAAAGTAAAGTCATAAAAGTAGACAGTCACAGCATTGCTGTTTGAAATCTCCAGCATATGGTTGGATGCATGTTAAATATTGATTAGGGGACAACTAGAGGTTTCGACGCCTATGAAAAAGTCATTGAAAATACGTACGCGTTCCACTACACACACTTCCATAGAACAGATGAGCAATTTTTACTTAGGGTACGTTATTATTATTGTGTTACAGAATATATGCTTAAGGTGTTTTCACATCAGTATTTTACTTGGAATTCAGAGAATGTAAAGTCTTTCAAGAAAATTCAAGCCAACAGTAATTAATATATGAGTAACTTGTGATTATTTGCCCTTCATAGATCTAAAACTCTGAATGTTAACATGTAACTCCACCTCGAATTTTAATGATGAAATAATAGATATTGCTGACTACTTCGTAATTCATATGACAGAAGGAGGAGAACAAATAACCAGTCTTTCTAAAGTATGCTTATCCCTCTTTAATACTCATTGGAATACTAGCAGTATAGTTCATCAGCCCAGGGTCGATATCGTATTCCGTCGTTGCACCTATTTAGTTCCAAGGTTTAAAATATATTCTAATGCAGTTTTATGCGGTTATTACATTTCTCTATGTTGGATGTTGCCGTGCTCGATAACTTACGAATAAGCAACAGTTCTTAAGGGAGTAGTTTCCTCCGATGTGTGACCTTCTCTGGACGAACGATTCTTTCCTTCACGGTACAGCCAAAAAATGCCACTTGGCATGGAATATGTGACATCTCAGCTGATGATCAACTCAAGTGGAAGACTGTATCTATACGTATGTACAAAGTAGTGAAAATTTGTGTAACTGTAATGTACTAAATTAACGTATGCTTAACGTTGTATAGCCAACATGTGTGCTGCACGACAATGTGACGATGGGAAGCGTACGTGTGCTTGTCAAAAGTCAGCTGCATCCAGCTCTCAGAAAAAAAAAAGCTAAGAGACCTTTGAACGACGGGCTTACATTTGAAATCACACCGAAGATTACATCGATCAACCTCAAAAACGACAAACATCCTGTCGAATTCTGCGAGTTGACTTACGGCAGGACCGAACGTTTTCTAACAACTTTCTTTCTACCAAGAGTTTAACAACAAGTCAACAAAGTGCTACCAAGATCAAGCAGAGACAACGAGACTTGAAAGGTAATTCATGACATACTATCAACCCCTTTTAAGACCTTTAAGTTACGTAGGTGGCAAGACAAACACCGGAAATGTTACATAAGAAAATAACTGACAAAACGTGCATTGGCTAACCTGAACCTGTTGTAGTAATAGGGCTTATAGTACAATTACCTAGCAGAAAGAGCGAGACGAGAAAGGTAGACCTTATTTATGACCTGTTATCAATCCCGTTGTTTTAGCCCTTTCATTTGTGTAATTGGCAAGATCAACAGTGGCAATTTTCTACTAGAAAATGACTGAAAAACCATGCATTGATTAACCGTAGTTACCAGGGTTAATACCATACTAGCCTAGTGTAATTAGCAATAAACCATAGACGCAGGTCTCTTAATGTAATGTCTACTACCTATGAAGAATAGAAGTAATTGTCATGTCATTGCCATGTCATTGTCCCTGGATCAAGACTATATTTTCATGTGTGTCTACATGATACATTTATTTGCCAAGGAAAGGATATCATTACATAAAGATGGCAATCTGGCAGACCTAAAAAAAGAAAGAAACAAACAAAGAAACAAAACAAGAAACAAACAAACAAAACAGGCAGGCAAACAGGCAGGTAGGTAAACAAACAAGCAACAAAAAAAAACCCCACAAACAAGCCGGTCACAAATCGTTAAGTTTTTTCTAGTGCATTCTTATCTCATTCACACTTCTTGCAATCACTACATCATCATGCAAACTATTCCACTCATTCACTACTCTCTAAAAGTTGAAGAATACTGATCCTACTTTGAACCGTCTGGAGCTTAAGATAATCATCTCTCGTGATATTACTGTTTGAAAAACTTAAAAAATCAGAAAATGATAAATNNAAAATCAGAAAATGATACATTATCTAAACCACATACCTCTGTCTAGCCAATGAACTAGCATCATGTTGCATGAACTGCAAAATGTTGGTGGACCACCTTTTTAGGGCAATACACCTGTTCCAATGGCACTAGGCAGTCTTGGTAAATCTTCTTGTGTAAACACTGACACAAAATAATCCTAAAGAAGTTTCGCAAGATCTTCACTATCAATAACTGCATTATCTGCATTGGTATCCCCTACAGAAACAACAGTTTCCTCAACCTTCTGCTCAGACCGAACATGAGAAAAGATTGGATTCCGGTTTCCTCAATGTCATCGGGGATACTTTGCTCGAGATTCAATTTAGCTTCAGCTACGATTTTTACGACAGCAAAACGTAAAATGGCACATTATGATTCATAACATAAGTCAATATAATAGCAATTCAGTCTCACGATCCTGAAGCAGTCTTGCCAATTATACCATTTCTTCATTCTGTACCCTTTAATAAATTATCAAATGCTCTACAGAATTTGCGTTAGAACAATCCGAACACCTCACAGACAAGAAGGCTATAATTTGATCGTCCCATTTACCAAATGTACCTAGACTCACAAAACTGTCAGCATTATCAGAAACAGATGTTAAATAAATATCAACACTATTTTCACACCTAGTTGTGAAAGAAACATGCTGGCTCAAGAAAATATCGTGAAAACCTCATTGAAATAAATATTAGTTCTACCACTTCATTCCTTAATCCAATCGATGTTTGGAAAAGAGTCACCCCCAAAAATGTTGTCATCATTTCCATCACTCCTAATTGAGTTAGAGAACAAATTATCACTTCTTTGTTCCACATTTTGGAGAGTTTTAAACTACACCAATTTTTGAGCTGAAGCAGAAGCTTTGTTGGAGTGAGTTATGTAGAGTGAACTCACACTACACAGAGTTGACAAAGGATCCTTGAAGTTCTGGTTTCTCAGTACTTACAATTTTATCTGTGACATACTACAAAACCTCCACACCAAATCCTTTAGTAATATCAATCCGATGTTGACGATACACCACGTCCAAGGGATACTATCAATATCATCTTTTAACCAAGATTTAGTTTACCAAATGTCTTGCTTCATATCCTCTAGAAGTACGGCAAATTCATCAAATTTATTCAAAATAATCCTAACATTTATACAAATAGTCTTAATCTTATCTATCGAACTTTTAACCGTAGATTCCTTCTTGATTTTTTTTTATTTATTGTAATCCTTGCACTCAGAATGCCTTATTGTTGACCCATGATTATCCTTGCAACCCTTATCCTTGATTTTCCGCTTTCCTTACCCACCCCAAATTTACTCTAAACATCTGCCCAAGAGCAAAGTTTACTATCATTCCAACAGTGAAGTTCCGTTGTTACCTAACTGTAATCCTTAGGTTGCAAAAAAGTCTCTCCTACCAAGGTAACATGCCCACATACGAACAAAATGTAAATAAGAAAAATTGTAAACATAAGCTTGTTAAACAATTATTTAAAAAACTTTGAACCTATTTGATGAGACCCTCTACTCAAATCTTTGTAACACATCACAAATGTCAACCTTTGTTCCGGTCGAAGCTATAATTCACAATATCCTATGATATTAACTGATTTATTTCTACATTTTTTTTTCACCCAACTGAATCGCGGTCAGTTCCTTATCTGAGATACCTTTGTTCACCCTTAACCTTACACCTTGAATTTTGGCACACCGCAATCACACCCTCGTTTTGACCTTTCCACACTACAAAACTAACGGTTCACATGTGGTAGTAGGGAATCTCCACACAATACCATTTGTCCCTTAGACTTCTTTCCTTCTCACAGTCTTTTGGTTTTGTCTTTATTATCGTAAGTTTTCCGTTCTTCAACAACACCTTCTTTAACAGACAAGATTTTGAAACTGTTATGGACCGCTAATGGTTCAGTACTTATTAAAGTCTCTCTTTTAGCTTTCATTTTCGTTTATTTCATGTGATTTTTACATTATTTCCTTTCCTAAAGTGATTTGTGAAATTAGGGGAAAATCAATAATAGAAAAGTATACATAGTAAAAAAGAAAGGTGTTCTTCATAGTTGTAGGGTATTTTATAGTTACTCCATAGAGTTGCATTTTTTGAAAGACCCTCAAACTCTTAGGTTTGATTTGGTTAATTTAAACTAAAATACTGCTATAATACTATTTAACATCAATTATTAACTTCCTGACCTTGACGTTTGTAGTGTATGTTGTCATTGTATTAACTAGTGAGTGACTGTTACTACACTACATAATGAAGAGAATTACTGCCCTCTTCCCCCAGTGCTGGATTAAGCCTCATCTGGCCATAGAACACACATATTGTTAGCTTTAGGAGAATGAGCTGACATTGTTAAATTAGATCTTGGTCTCATAGGAATGAACCCCAGTTCCTACTCACAAGATGAACTGATTCAAGAATTGCAAAATATCAGAGTTGTAATGACTCGTGTTATTGACTCGGTCTCGCATCGACTCGAGTCACGTTTTAATTACTCAACTTGCACTTGAGTCATACAATCAATGACACTACGTATTCTCAAATCATGGACCGGATCGACTTGACTCGACTTTCGTTAGTGCTTGACTGTTGACAAGTTCAATCATCATAACTTGTAAGGTAATCTACTAACCTGACGCTGGTGCATTGTAAGCACCATGTAGTGCAAAACCTTATCGAAGCTTTAACTTACAAGTAGGAATCAGAGTAGGCAGAGTACATAGAATTATCGGTTCCACACCTATTAGAACTTATCCCATATTCTTGTGATTGTAACAGAGTTGTGCTACACAAATGATTTTTGCTTCTGGTATTAATATCTGATTACGCATGAATAATTTAAGAGAAAAAAGAAAATAGTAAAAGACGTAACCATTGCCACAATCCCATTGGGTGGGAGTTCGGCAACAACTCTAAATTTTCATCTGAACTTAACTAATAATTTTGAACTATATTCTACTGTGCGATGATTCATTCCACGAAAGTCACAAAAGTAATATGTACGACGCTACTCCAAGAATGCATTTCTTCCTTTATTGTTTGTTCCCTCCATAGTCCACCTTCACCCGAAATTCAATATGTGAGGGTTGAAAATTAAGGGACATGATGGGAAAGTATTTAACGTTTGAGCTCGTTATGACAAAAAGTTAAAACGCAGTTGAAGGTCAGTAGATATTTTCTTCCCTTCCGAGTATTTCTCATTACATTTCAGGATGGATTATTGCATCTAAATTTAAAGAAAGAAGTGTCTCATAATTTTCACAATTCAATGGGAAATAGTGTCAACTCGGTCTTAAAAGCCATAAGATGAAATACGGTGACTATTACATTAATTCAAATCTGAACGAATGCATTTCCCTTTAGGATTTACATTTGCAAGAAGTTCTTATTCTTTATCAAGAATTTCTTATTTTCTCATAATAAATTTCTCATCAATGTGTTCCTCTGTAATGTTTTTTTTTCACAACAAAGACGTGTTCCGTTGGTTTATCTTGGAAGATGTACTTGTAACTTACATACTTGTGTTGTTGTCAACAGTATTTGTAGAATACCGTCAGATGAGGTTTAGAATATGCATTTTCTGTTTCACGACTCACTGAAGTGTCAAACCAAGTGAAGTATTTTCTGCGCCTTGTTGAACCCCTGTTTTTGCCTCCACACGTGACATGTGATTTTTGTTAAGTTAAATATCGTATACTATGCGTTGGACTCGAAAAAGTACCCACCATTTTTGGTATTAATATTATTAAACATCTGTATCTCAGGACTATGTCCTCGACGATATATATTTTCTACTACTACTTGTGGGATGAGCAATTATCTCAGCTAACACAAAACGTTCTTACAACGTTTTCAAAGCGTTGTAAACGTTATATAAAGTTTTGAGAACGTTTAAAAACGTTTTGTGTTAGGACCTTGGAAAGGGGAAAGGAAAAAAAGGGAAAGCAACTGGCCCCAAGTTAGGCTGAAAATTTAAAGAAAGTTCTTCTTACTGCTACGGCGTAATCGATGACAGCTTACTTGCCACTGACGTCGTACCCTTGTGCATGAAAGGGTCGCATCAATTAATCATCGCGGGGACCAGTTTCTCTCGAAAGCATGTTATTACGTTGGAATTTTACAGTACTGCGAGGAAGTAACAGGTAAAGTCCAAGGTTGCACAGAGAGTATCTTTACCTTTTATCCGCATCAAGACCTACGTAGTGCACGTAGTACCACGAACATCGCAATCTTCGTCCACCATACGTAGGCTATTATAACGACATCCCTCGGGGACCCGAAATCACTGGAGCGAAACCACACAACACGTAGTTGTAGGTACGATTTACCAGTTGAATGCATGTTATGCGGACGAAAGAGAAACAAACGTTCTGTGTTTGTCCACTAGGAACCTGGCGAAAATGAGAGTCTCGATACTAATCATTCTTCTAATATGATCTCATCTGTAAAAAGCTGTTCTAAAAGATCGGTCCATTAGAGAAGGTGGGGAATTTATATTGATAACAATGCAGTTTTCATACGTGCGAAGGAATTTGAAGTTGAAGACATAGAGGTAATCTGGCTGGAAATTAAGCCTTCCTTTTCTAAAAGCATACTAAATGTGTAATTTACCGTCCTTCGAATAAAAGGCAGATTGGATAAGCTCGTTCCATAATATGCTTAACTTGCCGTACAGATCTTGCAATGATTTTGTAAGTATGGTTGATTTTAATTTTAATGTGTTAGTTGAAGCTTACAATACATGGAACAATGCCGCATGGCCTTTTAATTTCATGCAAGTAATGAATCAACCAACTAGAATCACTGAAGCTATTGGTTCCAGGTTAGATCACATATATGCAACTGCAGATTGTCAGTAGATGATGTTACCATTCTTCATGTTGGAATCAGTGATCAGTTCCCTATTTATTTTGGTTTAATGTGTCAGAAAAAACAAACAAAATTAGTCTGTTCATACCACAATTACCTACGGAGATCTCACTTAGATAAACAAGGGATCTTTTATACGGGATGTACTACATTGAAGATGGGGTAGTGATATTATGTTAGAAAATGATACAGACACTACCCCCAGCCATTGAGAACAAATGTTGCTACATACTGTGAATAAACATGCCTCACAAACAAGAAAATATTAACCAACAATGGTTCAATGAAAATATGAAACCAGCAATAAGAAGTAGTCATAAGTCCAGGTTTGAGAACAATATATCCATAGGGTTTAGAGGAAGTTTTAGACGTTACGTCACTTATTCGACAGGCTAAGATGCTAAAATGCTGTTTCAAAGAAGGAAAGTGACACAAAGGTAATTCTAGTTAGAAGTTATAATGCCGCTTAGTCCACTTACATAAGTCTTCAGCATGTTGATGGGAAGTTACTGTAGATGTAAACGACGTTGATCCTTTTTTGTTCACTTCTGTCTCCGACAGTACTTTACAAGTTTAAATAACTGCGATGATGAGACCCTTGAATCTCTGAAACACTTTCATACAAAGTACCAAATATTGTTCCTTCGGAATCCTCCACCGTATCTAAATAATTTGTTTTGAAGTATTTTAACACTATTCGCAATTGTAAAGACGACAGGTATTGGTTAAAAAAGCGGCTGCATTCTTGAACTGTGTCTGCCTTATATAGTCCCAAGTATCTAAATTTCTAATATAAGTATCGGGCAAAAGGGTTTTACAAGGGAATGAAAATTGAGTTTGTTTTATTATCAAAGCTTTTATATTATTTGTAAAAGCTGGTCAAATTTACTGTAGATGTTGGCAACTTTAGATCAATCTCTTTCTTAAAAATGGTTTTAAACGTTCTCAAAAATCATGTTAACGTAACCTTTTACCATTGTATAGAGAGCATAGCAAGAACCGTTAATTTTCAAATGTGATTTCTGTTTTTTACTGTTTTTATGCCACTTCCGTTGCTTT
>VJOZ01035619.1:0-16415 GCA_009801055.1 Stichopus horrens
CTAGAAATTCCAAGGTTTTTACGTCAGGTGCGAGAAGTTTTATACATCTATGCTAGAACATGCTGAGTGTATCAGGTGAGCACAACAGGATCAGCAGAAGGGGCTGATCAGTTTGTCGGGGACAGACATTTTTTTTAAATTTGATATAGTGAAGGGGCACAAAAAATATTTGCATGGACAGACTTTTACAAAACTTTAAGGATGGAGAGCATATTTAGCTCATAAAGTTTCTTATATTTGGCTGCCATGGTGTGTTACTTAAAATAGAATTAAATAATGTCAAGTTTCATGGATGGACAAGATAAATTTCTCTTTATTTCTCTTTTTAGTATTCTTATCACATTTGTGTCGAAACTACAGCAAGTTCACGATTAGTTTTACATACAAACTAAAGTTATTTTAGTTATCTTGTTTACCAGATGTATGTTTTTTTTAAAAAAAAAAGCTTTAGTTTTTGTCTGTTGGGTAATGTAAGAGTATTTGTTGGTGTCATGGATGGACGTCATGGATGGACAGCTAGGTCAACCAACGGGTTAACTTAATTTGAAAAGAAAATCAAAATTTGTCAGTAGGAAGGTACCTATCAGCTCTATTGTGTCACATAAAAAGCTGTCGAAAAATCCTTTAATTTCCAGGATGACAGAGCTACAAACTGCTTTTTTCATGCACAGACCCATATCTTGTCATGGATGACACTGACAAAAATGATAAAAACTGGTAGCAGAATAAATAATCAATATGGATTATTTTATTTGTGAAAGTAATTAAGTAATGTGTTTCCTATGTATAATTTCCATCACATATGACTTAGTAAGTAATACCATACTGGAACTTACAAAAGTCAAAATGGTGACAAGATTTTGTACTGTACTGTACTTGTAGTAGCCAGGTGAAAATGTTGAAAGTTGTAGATGATGTGTCATCACACTATGCAAGTTACATGTGTTCACAAGTTCATGTGCACTGTCATGTGTAGTCAAAAAGTTGCAGAACATACTTGCAAAGCTCGTGGAGAAAACAAATAAAAGTCATGACAAATTTCTACTCACAAAAACACAGAAGACTCCCACAAACTTAACATACTGTATTCCACAAACTGTGCACTGTTTCCATATCAGTGACTCAGTGGTAAAAGAAATGCAAATTTTCCACCTTGTCCTGATGCAAGCAAAGACAGCTCGCTCTTGAATGAACCCCAATAAAATGCTCATCTGTAATAGAATAGAACTACATAAAGATACATTGAGGACAGTTTGTTGGTTTAGGGCCAGAACTGCATTGTCTATAATGCTTCCAAGTGTGAAGACCTCTGACGTCTATTCATATCCAACCTCACTAGAATCCCCTCTGATTGAAGAAGGGATGTGTTGCATTTAACTTTTATTTGTTGCTTAATATCTACTCTTGATTGCTATTTAGATGCCATTATTCTCTTAAATTCTCCCTCGTTCTCCAATACGACTGGCATCATTATTTTCAGCGTAATGTTAAGCTTAATACCCCCATTGTTGTGAAATCTGTCTTTGATGTTTATACAATGTAGATACCACAGGTTTTCATTTGTTTAAAGAAGGATTTTGAATATTTGTTTAATTCAATATTATTCATGTCTGATGCAAATTTAACTGTGGTTATTCTGAACATTTATAGATAAATATGGGTAACGTTTTTACAATTTGATAAGATTCCCTTTGTAGGTTTGTAATAATATAAACTACTGAGAAAGCTAGGTCTAAGTTAGGCATACCTGTATATCTGCACAGTGTGTTCTTCAACAAAATATTGATTGCCCTGGTCAAAACAAATTGTTAGAACTTATGCCTAGGTTTAGAAAAATTGACTTGTCATTTCAGCTGCATGTAGCTGTCTGTGAGTGTGCACATTTTCGGAATGCATTCAATTATAGCAGTAATTATTTTGCCCCTTGAACATACATTTTTTCCCTCGAACATCAATGTGTGTAGTTAACAGGTCATTGCATCAAAATGGCGTCATAGTGGCCGTTAGGAGTACGTTGATAACAAAACGATAACAATACCTTCATTGAGTTATCGCTGCCAATAACCATTGACCACACAGTTACAGTAAGGGGCGTAGAGTGGCTCGCAAGAGTTAAGTTTGCATAGTTGCAAAGTCTGTTGCACTGTGGGGACTTTCATGTGGACAGGGCTGCATTAAGACGGTGGGGGCTCTCTACATATCAGCAAAAGGCGACCCCATAAAAAATGGACTATTTGTGAAAAAGGTCTGTTGAAACTTCACAATTTCCTACAGTGTCATCGGTACGCCCTAAACAGTGAGGTGGGGCATTTGAGTTGGTAAGGTAATCAGTACATCCGTTAATCAAATCTCATTGCTCAGTTGTAGGAAATCAGGTTCCACCATCTAAGCTACTGTATAAGTTATATGGTGGGAAGGGACACTGATTTTCCTCTTCACAAGATATAAACAACAATTGCAAATGCAAGTTTCTGTGATTTTCCGTGACAGCCCGTATGTGAAGAAAAGTATGTGACGATATAAAGTCTTAGTGTAATTAGTGTAGAATTACAATGGAAACCATTTCAACATCTCTACAAGTGGATCAAAAAGAGTCATTCAATACTGCTTCAAAATTTAAATACTTCAAAAAATGTTGCACATTTCATGTAAGCCAAACTATATTACATGCCCACCTTTTTAGAATATCTGTGAAAAGTCCTTGTGAAAAAATACAATGTTCAGATCATAGGAAGCCATTCATAAATTTGCAACAGTTACATCCTAACAAAGTTAGGTATTCAGTGAATAGCCTAGCCACCTCAGAGACTTTGGTGTTTCATCACCAGTGTAGAACAGCCTGCTGATTTACTGTTTATCAATCCTAGAGGATTTAAATATTGAGATTCAAGATGTGAATAAATTTGTGTTTAGGTTTCAACTTTCAACTGACATACCTTGATTTGATCAAACACAAAAACACAGGTTAGTGATGGTTGGTAAGATATGCAATTGTTTCTGGGTAGGATTCGGTTTTAACGATTATAATAATTTATGACATGCCTTAGCAAAATGTTAAACAAGCTTGGTTAATGTACATCGTAGTGAAGTAGCTGCAGGGTTTGTCAAAGGGCAGGTGCAAGAAATATGCAAAGATTAAAATTAAGTTATCAAATAATTGTTATAAAGGAAACCCATGGTTCCATTGGTTAAATAAAGGAAAATGTTTTTTTTTTCCATGTTAAAGATAAAGTAATAAACAGTGCTGGATCCTGAACTAATACTGGGGAGGATGGGACAGGAAATCATGCAAGCTTTCTCACATGCCAAAATATTTTGTGGGTGAATAGATGAAAATTTGCAGTCAGCATGCAGGACAAAAGTCATTTGATGTCAGCAGAGTTTAGTGATAAGACAATGCAATTACAATAAATTGCAAAAGGAAGTTTGCTAAATTATGGTTGCTGGAGGTCTCGCTAGGGTATATTCTGAGGGATTAGAAACGGTATCTCCAGTGGGAATTGTTTATAGAACCTAAAATTAAATTGGCGGAAGTCAGCACATGTACTTTGATTTCAAAGGCCATTAGAATGCGTCAAAGAAATGAAATGTGGTGTACCTAATATTTCTTCCTTGTGCAGTGCAAGACTCTTACTTTCAGAAGATTCTACCAGTGATGATATGTTAGAGTCTTATACTGTTCAGGACTTTTGGTTTGAAATACTTGTCCTTCCAGCAAGAAATCAGTACTTACAGTACATCATGTAGTGTTCCTGAAATGTACAGTATATAAATGTGTAACATAATTAGTTGTTTCATGTTTTAGTTTTGTCACAGTAATGCTCTCATTTTGTAATTTAGAGTAGTATGTTTGGTTTGCAGTACTCTCTGTTACATAGGTGTGCTGCACAATGTAATTAAACCAGAAAGTCACATGACTTTGTGATTCCTTGCTGATGTCTTATTTTTTTCATACACACACAATCACCTACAAACAAAAGCAACCCAGTGGAGAAGGGAAGGGACCATTTCAAAAGGAAAAACAAAATGCAAGAATGACAACCACATTCTGTATCACTTATGGGTTTGATTTTACCAAGTGCTAATATGAATGAGTAGTGTCATTCACTCAGGATTGATGACAATTGTGGTCATGAAGGAGGTCATTCACAAATTCATAGCAAGTTTGCGACACCAAATTCTGGCCACAGACCTGAGATTGTGCAAATCAACAATGGCACTCGGGAACAGTCTTGCCTCTCAAGGGAGTGTTTACTGTGACTAAAATAAGAAGGAAGGTGGAAATCTTGACAGGGAGTTTCTGGCACCAGGGATATTCTCTGAAGGCTTAGAAAAAGTGATAAGAGCTATGTTAAGGGGTTGTTTGGCATAGAAAAAGAACTTTAAATGTTCCACAGTTTGGAAGAGAATGAGACCAGTACTCTCAGCTATTAAACATAGATGATCTACATTTTGGCAAATTTCAATAGGTAATAAATATTTTGCTAATACGAATGATTTAACCTCTTCATATGTTCACCTTCAGGGACATGTAAAACTATCTAAGTATCACATACCGAACCCAGGACAGATCTTTGGAATGATAGAACCTATTACATTCATTCCATGACACATTACAGTGATGTCAAATCTCCCATAGGGCAACTCAAATAACAGCCATCAGCTGCTCGCCAAGTGCTAACAATGTTGACACTTTGAAATTCTACCTGAATTCAGTTGCTAAGATAGTGTCCTTAATAGATTTCCATACTTAAAGCTCTGGAGATCTCACATGACCTTTGACCTCTATTAACAACAATAGAGATCATGCAGTCACAGTGAACTACTAATGCACTAACTTTGAGGTTCAAGCACCTTTCCCTTCTAGAGATACTGTATTTACAAGGTTTCACACTATGTCTTCTTTTGACATCACATGACCTTTGACCTTCATAAAAAATGACAGGTATCATGTACTCATTAGGTGCTACCAATATTAAGAGTTTGAAGTATTAGCATTAATTTGTTGCTGAGATATCTTCCTTAATAGGTTTTATGGTGACCTCAAATGACCTTTGACCCCCATGAAAAACAATACGGGATATCTACTCACCATGGACTACGAACACACCAAGTTTGAAGTTCTGGCAATATTCTATTCTTGAGATATCGTGTTTACAAACCAAGGCCTCACACACACACATACAGACACACACGCCATCACCATGGCATAGATTCCTTGCCTGCCTTTGGCAAGGAATCATAAATGATAATCTAGATAGTTTCATTTCACATTGAATCTTTTGTTGATAGCCCATATTCATGGCTTTATGCTTGCTGTAAGATCTGAGATCGATTGTTAGGCTAATTGTGATGCATTGCATTTGAAACATGTATGTATGTCACATAGCAGTGATGTTTAATTTATTGATTCAATGTCATTATAAACAAAAAATGAATGAGTGATATACTGAACACAACTTTTAGAATAAGGATACCTTGATTTTCTGTGATTTAGTTCTTGTCTGGAAGACTGGATTTGTGTTTGTTTTTCATTAACAGACAGACACGATACTACAGTAGTCTGAATGGCAGACTTGAAAGAAGACAAAATCGACTTCATCAAGCTTGAGAGGGAACTGGAAAATGCTATTAAAGCTGATGCTAAGTACTGGAGAGAAAATGATGCTAAGTTGAGGGCAGTAGAGCAGCGAGTGGAATCCTATGAGCAGTTCAGGTAAAAGCCTCACACTTTTGCAAGGTTGTTGAATTAATCCGCTCTCCTGATTAAGGAAGAGACTCATATAGTTATATGCCAAGTAGTGCTTTACTTTGATGTACAAGACATCAGTGAATCAAGAATGTGATTCATGTTGAAATTTGTAACGATGGCAATTTGGAGATTCTTTCGAGCTGTGATTGCAGATTGAACGTAACATTGGTGAAATGAATCACAAGAAAGCCAACTCTTCATTTGAAAAATGTGTTTTCATTATTCTAGTACAGGGAGAGAACTGGATACATATCTGCTTTAACCCTCAATTGATGCTTCTTCGTATTCACGTATGAAGAAGAACAATGATAGGCAAATTGCAGGTGTAGTACCCATATGCTTGGTTTGACAGTTTCCATGAGTTCTCTGTCAGCTCTTTAACAGTGCACAACTGGTGTGTATCATGTACTGTATGATATGGTGCCAATGTTCAGACTCATCCAATACCAAAATTAATAGCAGAGAACCGGCAATCCTGTGGCAGTCGAATTACATGGCAACCACCGATGAACTTGAAAATGACTGCAATTGAGTTTGGTGGACTCACACATTCATCAACATCTGTGATTATGAACTTTGAACTTTCTTATATTGAAAATTATGGAGATGTAGCATAGGATATTGTACAGTACTCTGTTTATCTGACACTGCAGTGGTTATGTATTTGAAACAGTGCCCTGTCTAACTGATGAAAGGTATTAACTCTAGAAATGAAGTTGAGTCGCCTTGATGCGATTCCAAAATCCAAAGTTGACTTTTTATTCAACAACTACTTAATAGTCACAATGTGAGTGTTTGTTTGCAAGTTCCCAGTACATCTGCATACATGTGGTATGGAGTGCACCTCTGATTCAGAGATCTATGAATATTCTCTTACAGATTAGTGGTTTCATAGAAACTTGTTGTGAATGAGCCATCGGCATGTTGCCTACGCCTAGCAGAACATATACCGATCATTTTTTTGGGGGGAGGGCGTGTGTGTGGGTGTGCACGGGTGTATGTGTGTGTATATATGTTGGCGTACTTGCCACTTTTCTTTCTCTACAAGGAAGAGTTTTGAGTGTTGTACTACACTGTACACATTCTCCTTGGGATACCTGGTTTGCGTGTGTCTAAAGATTTGTGGGAGTATGTTTAGGTCAATCCTGCTCTTTTCTATGCTTAGGTCCACTGATCTCAAAATCTGTAGAATTTCCCCTCAATCATACAGCTTTCATTTACATCACTGGTGCTTTCCTAAGCCCATATAGTTCCTCTTGTGAATACCTTAAGACCCCTTATTAACAAACAGTAAAAGTGCCCTGATACTGTTAGGTTGTGTTCATATCGTACAGGATATACTGTTCCTTTTTTATTACCAACAGATTCAGTAGAACTGCTCCATTTGGCTTTAGAACTAGGTTTGGGTGTTTTTCTGTGGTTAGATAAATTTTCAGATTTTTAAATCTCTCACTTGACTGTGAACAATCCCAGCGGTGTATGAAACACATTGATGCAGGTGTGTAGACAATGATGACTTAATAACTCTAGCTGGACTTACTCTCACAGATTAAACATCTAATGGCTACATCTGCAGTCTTGAACAAAATACCTTGGGACACCCCCTCCCCATTTCAATGTTGGCTGTAGGATTACTGTTCAAAGTGTACATTCACTTCTATAGTGCAANNCTCACCTAAAATTCAGTATATTATTGGCTGCATATGAGAAAGTGACCCAACAATTTTGTCAAAGATTGCAGTCTCTACATACTCATGTTTAGTGTATGCCCCCTCCACCATCCACTACCACCCATTTCAGCAGCTACCTTTGTTGAGTTTACTATTAGTGAAAATCTATAATGTTGCTTTGATTGTGTATAAGATTCTGGAGAAGGATAAATGAAAGTTTCCTGCGATTTTCAAAGACACTGTAGCATGTAACACTTGCTGCTCAGAGGGTGTCAAAGTAATGCATTTTAGCCAATCTGTCTATTAAATGTGGAAACCTGTGCTACGTGAGTGTTCTATCATTTCTCACGCACTCTTTTTTATTGCATTAATGTAAAGAATGCTTACAATCGAGTTCTGCACTCTCCATGATTTTAATGACATTTTCAAATCCTGTTTTTTTCTTTTTTTAGTGCTTTAGATGTGTGGAAATATTATGAAAAGATCATGTGGTATTGTTGTTGTTATGTTTGTTGGTTGTTGTTATTATTTTTGTACTCACCTCCTGGTTTCCTCTCTTCTCCCTTATACTCCCCTCCTCCCACCCTCTGCTTCCTCCTTTGCAAATACCGATATGCATCAGAAGACCTTGCCCTTTCCTGTCAAGATCCTATGCAGGAACAGACTGAAGCGAGGGGGCAAATATATTCGCTGTCCGAAGATCAGTAGCGTCAGGCGCAAATCCTGTATGTGGGCATCACTTTGTTGAACTCTAGTTTGCAGCTTGTCCGACTGTCTTCAATTTGAAATTCATACAGCCAAAAATTACTGCTACTAGATGTCACTCAGTGCATTCTTTTGGCAAAGTACAGGAAATATCTGAAACACCTTAATGTGTCTTTTAATATTGCATTGTTTATTACGTACAGTATGTATACTGTCATTACCGTAATGTAAACTACCGTTCATGCTTTGCATTAAGCCGACAGCATCATTTAATGATTGGTCATAGTCATTCTGACGGATATGCTCTGAAAATTTTTGCTCTCACTTGACTTGAAGTCTGCATCATCAAGAGTGATGAAAAAAAAAGAGATTCACCTGACTTGATACGTCGCAGAGATCGTTAAGATAAATTAGCGAAGACGCTCATTCCACGTCCACCGTCCAAGAGCTTGTTTTTGTTGCACTATGTGTGCAGTAGGGAATATATTTTGCACTTTCTGCAATTTGCATGCCTAATATGAGATGCACAATGAATGAGCAGGTACGAATGATGCATTCAGTCGAAAATTTTGCATCTTCTCCATAAGTTGACTCCGTTCGGGTGTAAACTTGGGAGTCAAAAGCAAAGAAAAGGCAATCAAACCTCTTTGCATCCTGAGTAGTATACCGTAGATGCAGTTGTTCACATTGTCAATGTTGTATTCAGTTGTGAGAATTTTAATGCAAGTAAAAAGGAACAGTATGACTCACTGAAGAAAGGAATCATTGAGTGCTGAAGGAACACAGAAACCATGAATTTAGCATTTCACCCACAAAAAGTTAAAGATGGCATTTAAACCACCGTGGGCATGTGCCAAGCAATAGTTTTTTTCAATGGATAATATCTGTCGTTCCTCCATTTAAAACTTGGTAAGCACCTACTGTATTAAAGACTCTTACGAACTAGAGGGTTTGTGTTTGCACCACACAGAAAATACACAGTTAGTTAACTTGATAAAGACATACAGTCATTTGGTTGGTTGAAATGTCTGCATTAGTTATCTATATCCTACAGTAAAACAGATGTTTTGGCAGTGAAATAGTGATTACCTTTGAAAGTGCTTCCTTTGTGTTCTTCACCACTGTTGCCACTCTGCTAGAACATGGGACACATAGAACACATTGTGATTGGTCATGAAGGAAACTATGACAGGTATGAAATTTCACGAAACCACTCCTGGTGCCATTGTAAGTTGCCTATGTGCGTCTTCATAAACAATTCATAACATTCTTACTGTACTGGATTGACCAACTGAGGTGAACTATATCTGATGTTTATACTGCCCAGAAAACAGCTTTGTAGGATTCCATATGTAGACTTTTGCACTTATGAAACTTAAAAACTGTGTCATCTTGACATGCTCACACGTTTCACGGTATCTCTGCATTGCAAGTTGATCTCACCTTTCCCATACACCAGTAGGATTTATAGATGATTAACTGACACTGTTTTGTTTTGTATTCCTCTTATTCTTTCACTTCAACAAGCACTGTAAATGTACCATATTTGGTGCTTCATTTGGGCAAAGATTTTAAACTGCCATGTTGTGGCCAACATGCAAATGTCATGGTCTGATTCAGAGGGGTAGGAAAATGTCGCTGTGAATGTGAATTTTTGCAGTATTGTTGCAGTATTGTTGAATCATCTAAGATCATTATGAACTGTAGATCAGGGATGACCAGAGCTTTTGCACACTGGTAAAATTTTGATATTAAATTTCACAAATGCACTTGAAACGGATTTTTGTGGACTGCAGTAAGTAATAAAAGAAGACAGATATTCTGTTTTCTGTCGGAGGAATATGATCGGATGAAAGACAATGAGAAAGGTTTGCTTTGTACGGTATTGATTTGAAATGAAAATCAAGATTTGCCTGCTTTTTGTGAACAAGATACTCAAAGAGCTGTCGTTAACTGTCCATCCAAATGTGTTGTTGCCAATGCACTGTAGTTAGTTTGAGAATCTAACTGGCATGTTTACAATTCGTAGAAAAATAACGCAGTGCCCCTCCTATGATTTCCAATCTTTGGCCACAAGCTATGTATTTTTCATTCTATTTACTAGAGACCAATTTTATTGGGTTTTGAATAGATGTATAAATTTCTCAAATGCGGTACGGTGTCACATCATGTCTGCCTCTCTTCTAACAAGTATTCTCCCAGGATGTTCTGCATGCCTCTTTTTTGCAAAAGGCATTTCACATGGACTGTCTGTATTTTGAAGTCATAAAATTTCTGAGGACATGCTTAAAATTTATCTTTCAACACATCTAAAATGATTCACCAGACTTTGAGGGAATTATATTGTAATATGTTTGTAAGAAATTGTGTTTAGGTACAGGTGAAAAACTTTTTCAATTCCAATTTTTCTTGTTTTGTTTCATAGTAGGCCTTTTTATCAGTGCTTTTTCATGCAAATGGTACCATAATTTACCAAGACATTATCATGCAAATGATACCATTATCGTTCAGTTCAATTTTCACCGTTTTTGTGTGTTTTTTAACTCACCCTGTTGATTATGTGATGCTGTGATCTGTAGTTTTGGGGGTCACGCTATAATTGCCCTTCCACATCTACTAGTGTGATAATTTCGCCCCTTAGTTAGATATATGTTGGACACTCCAAGAATATGTGGAAACAGAATCAGCTTCCAGATAGTACCAGGGTTATCCAATTTAAATCAAGCCAATTAAAGTCACGATTTTGCTTAGAAAATCATGATTTGAGCCAAATCATGATTTAAATCATGATATTTTTTAAAAATGAATAAACGATTAAATAAACCAAAAAACAACCTGGGAAAGTATCGCCCCTTCAATAGACCATGTTCCTCAACTTAAGGTAGTTCCTACTCTACTCAGTGTGACAGTCCAATTTTCGCTTTCCCCATTTTCAGAAGTGATAATTTGTGGTTTCAGCTTCCTGATTCACTAAAGGAAATTACAGTGCAATTATTCTAAGCCTAACTGTCAGAGCCACCGATCCTGACCGGAGCTAAAGAAGCCAGATACTTAATTTAGACATATGTCAGAAGCCAAATATTGAGTCACTTTGTTCACTACAACATGATATGCCATGAGCTCAGCAGCAAGGTGATTCTCGTAAATTATACTGTTTTCTCCGTCTGCTGTTAATCATCTAAGCCGGATATAAAGTCATAACCGATGACCATGAAATCCTTAAAAACAAACCAACAGTAAAATTTTTTTTTTTGACACATTACAAAAAGAAAAGTAAAAATCAGTATACATGTCTGGACAGGAAAAGTAATTTTTCTAACCTGTCCACGCCATGTGTAGCCTGTATTGTGCCCTCCTTTGATTTCAACTAATGTTCTGGCTGAACCAGACAAAAACAGGCCTACTTTCTCAAGGGTGGAGAAGAATGTGTTCGTTACTGTCTCGCCGTATATCATTTTTGTGTCCTAGTTTTCAGCGTGTCCACAAAAATATTTCTGACTGAAATGGAAATGCATTTTCTATGAGCTTTCTCATCAGGGAAACCAAAACACCAATCAAAGATTTTAATGACACTGCTGGAAAAATTTGGCTCTTTTTTTTTTTTTTTAGGTATGCCTCCTAATAGAAAGTAGAGCACAAAATGGTACTATAACATGACCTGAATTCTGGATGATATATCTTCAGGGCAATTTGAAAACAGAAAGGAGAAATTGTGGATAAGGAAAAGTTCAAGTGAACTGGCTATCTCTTTACTTTAGAATGATGCTATCTCTTTCTCCCTCTCTCTCTTTCAATTTCTCTGTGTCTGTTTAAAACATCTCTGTCCTATTTTCGGGACAATAAATGTTGAGCCGCTGCCGTTAATAAATCAGAAATGACTTGACAACTTGCTGCTTGCAACCCCGGTCTTGTTATACAAGCATCTCCGGAAGTACATCTGAGGACTAGCATCAGTTCTTGGAAGGAGGATTCTCGGTCTCTGCGTTGTTTAATAATAATAAGGTATTAGGAAACAACAACCGTGCAATTCATCATGAATCTTATTCTGGAAACAAGTGGAAACCTTCAGGGAATAGCTTCCACTTTAATCGTGTTTTGTTTAAATTTGTGACTCAGGACTGTTAAAGACAAAGCCAGCTAGGTGTGAATGACTGTCGCATAGAGCTCCAATCAAAGTTTTTCCGTTCTTTTTTATTCATTTTTTTTTGTTAGTGAAATTTATTTTGCTATAGTAAGAAACTACTTTTAAACTACTTAACAATTGAGGTCTTAGAGGGGATGTTGAACTTGTCATAAAGATGGAAGGAAACTTGTCAAGTACTGTAGATTTTATTAAATGTGTACCTTGGTGTCTATATGAAATGAAAATATTGATTACCTTGAAAACATACCTAAATGTGAATTTGAAGGGTTTCTCATCCATATTCATCATGTTCACCTTTTACCCCACTTACCTGTTTCAACACAATGATTGCATTCCCTTTCACAGTGCTAAGAGCTCTTGCAACTTTATCAAAACCACCTGGATTGGAAATACCTAGGCTTTCAGGCTTTGAAGCTTAGTGGGAAGTAAATTTCTTTCTGCCTGAATCAAGTGATGATAAAAGACCAGTTATGGAGCTACTGTGTCCTCGTCACTGCTAGAAGTGTTCTTCCTTCATCTGGTTGCTTTCAGACATGGATGGAGTGGGAAATAGAATTTGCAGAGCAGCCCAGGATTCAAAAATACAGTACGGTATCAAAATATGCGACGATGAAGTTTCTCTATACTCTGTCTCAGGAGTTGGAGGAAACTGGGATGTGGATGAGAGGTTGACTTTTCATACCCTTTCTCTTGCTTCTTTCACTGAAAAAATAGAGAAGTCAAATCTAGACTTCTCAAAAATGAAAAGTCTTATTGTCACTTGTTAATTCACTTCTCATCATTTGATCAATAATATCAGTGTATGTCTGTGGAAAATGATTCAGAGTCAAAACAATTGTTGAAGTGCTTAGGAAAGAGATTCCAGGCAGATATTAACCTGGATGTAGAAGATACAGCAGCTAGTTGTGAGCAAGGGTTGACCTTCAGGTATTCTCCTGCTGTGTATGCTTCCTTCAGATTCGGTCGTGAGCATGCAACATATCTGGCAACTCGTCAAAATTTTGTCACGCTGACTGTGCCGGATGATGAGACACACTCATTTAATCCAAAGTTTTACAGTTTTCGTAAGTGTGGGGACTGTGGGTCTCATGGTGAAATAAAATGTCAAAGATAAGCTGGATTATGGTGATTAGCAAAGTGTCTCAATTTTGCAATACAATTTGGCAATTAATTCCAGATAACTTGCTACTGAAGTTACTGGTAATCTTGTAGAAGATTAATGTGCCAAATCGATCTATTAACTCCATTGCTTACTTACCTGTCTCAACAAGGTATGAACTGCAAGCCAAGGTTAGTCAGATCGAGTATTGAAAAAGCAATAAATATGGATAGAAAACTCTCAGATCTGCCACCCCCCCAGCACACCAGCATGGAAAAATGAGGAGGTGGCGGTGGTAATCTGTTAGTAGATCAGACAGTGCCTGTGGTGGTGTCAGGAAGTTGCCACTACTCTTGGTACAGTAGATAACAGTGCATTTGTTGTGTTGAGACAGGGAAGTGNNAGTTCTGCAAAAAAAAAAAATGTTGGTGATATTATTAAAAAAAAACATGTCAGAATTTATGAAGACTTTTAAGCAGATGTAACCAGACAAATGAATCCAACGTGTCATTTTGTGAAAGAAGAGTAATTTAGAGGATAATAAAAATGGTGATTATCGCTTGCAAAAAATATCCACCTGACAAAGTGGTGATACTGTACATTAACTGAAAGCATCCCCGAAAAGCAATCTCATGTGTAGCCTTTTTCCTCCAGGGTGAGCTCTGGCAGATGTGCAATAACTAATTGTTCCATGCTACCCTAGTTTATGAAAGTGCTGGTTCCTTGCATGTACAGTATCTATGCTCTACATGTGAGGCAAAGCCATTTCCCTCACTTCAACAGGATGACCCCAGCAAAATAGCGATAGATAACAAGATAAGACTGGAATAAAAAAGAGAATGACTGAAAGTGACCCTGTGTACATGATATGACCCAGACTGAGTCGGTATCATGTACTGGACCTCTATTAGAGCTACATTAACGAGAAATATGGAAATGTTTTTGCAGCATGTCCAATAAAGCCTGAAAACTTTTGGATATAGTATCACTTAGGATTTAAAGTAGTTCAGTAGTAACATTCTCATGTGGGACATATGCTAAATACACCTTGATCACTAATCCATGTGAGTAGTGCATGTCGTTCACTCTGACTCAGTGGTCAGAATTCATTCCTGGCTGCAGGGCCAGAGAGAACAGCTTAGGAGATGGCTGGGGGGTTCAAGATCCCCCCTTAGTTGCGGGAGTTCTAATTCCAGAGGTAAGTCACTCAAAAACCAAGACCACCAAAGGTCATGTGCCACTCACATAGATTATTGACCAAGGGGTAAGTATAGTCACCCTTGAACACCCATATCAGTGAGTAATACTAAATGGCCAGAAAAAATAAAGAAGACTAAACAGAATTTAAAAATCAATCATGAGAAGACAACAGAGAAGAGAGGGCTGGAAATATGTGTTACATGACTACCTAAGTATGGAGAAAACAGCTCTCACAAAATTATGAATGTTGTTTGATGTAACCAGCAGTATGTAGCTAAATAGATCTGAGTGTGGGATGGAAATTGCTCCCCTCGCCATGTAAGCATCTAGGTCTACCATCAGTTGGTGCATAGCATACAAAAAAACTTTTTAATCAGAGAAGTCCCCCAGATTACAGGAAATGACCATTGTGCATACTTTAGGGGTTTGTATCCATCATACCTAATATTTGTAATTATTCATGTTTAATCTTGGTGTTGATTTTGTGCCCTTTGAAGTTTTTAAATAACTTATTGACAAAACTATGATGGAGATTATGAAATTTGATTTCATGTGTTCGAAGGTAAATTTGGGGTCAGAACTTTCTTTGAGCGTGAGTGTATGTTGACAAAAGCTATAGGTGTGTGGGCCTCTTTTGGACCTCACTGACCCTGTAGCTCCAACACTGGTAACCAGTATTGAAAGTGAGCTTTGTCAGAGCTAGAGTGTGCTGACTGTGAAAATCAAGAAAAGTATTGATAAGGTGTATGCCTGTCAGAACCTGTCCCCCTGAAATTTGAAACTGCATGTTTGTTTATCATGTTACGCAGAATGCGGTTTCTAGATCATTTCGGTGGCACCGTCTCGCCACCCCACAAGGGGGTTGCCAACGTAGTTTATTCGACTTGATTGACAATCATGTAATGTAATTGCAAAAATTAGCCAATGATTAACTTTTCTGCAAAGCAGGTCATATCCTTACCCCAAGTTCTGTTTTCCTTTTTATTTAATTCCGTATTTCCTCCATTCTGTTTTGACGCTCACACAACGATATTTACTTCTTACTAGCTCTAGCATGTTTCATACCTACACTACAAATACTGCAGGGGTCACTATTCTTCGATTGACCCATTTTCTTGCAGCAGCCTCCACTGCCCTCGCACTACTTGTAAAACCTAACATCCTCTTTCATTATTTACAACTTTCGGTTTCTGGCTCTGCGCTCTTGGCCCCTGGAGCCGTCGGCGAGATCAGCCCTAACCTACATCCAGGTGAATAAGGAATGATTAGGTCAGGTGGGAATATCTCAATAAGACCAATTGCCTTCGGTTGAAATACTTTAGAGAAAACCAAACAACATCAGATTGACATTCTCGTTAATTCTCACCATGTAATTAAATCTTGATTAGAATAACTTTTTTAAGTGTGACTGTTCGTTGCTCTATTGGGAGGTTTGTATGTACGTCAGAAGATCTCCTATTTTTAGGTGTAGTGTGGAACTTCTCAAAAAAAAAAAAAAATGTATAAATGTCACAATTCTCAAGTGCATGCTTTTTTTTTCTGTAACAAAACTGTTCATACAAGCCCAGTTTTGTGTCGCATAAAGTAATGTTCTGGTGCATCCTTGGTCAACATTTTAGAATCAATGTGTGGTGATAAGGGAAAGAACTCAAGTCAATGAGTGGATAGATCCTTGCTTGAAATAGTCATTTGATTTAAATCCAGAAGTAGTGTCTTTGAAGATATTCTGTAACATGGTTAAAAACACCACAATCATATCTGTCATCGCTCATGTGAAGTATATACATTCTTAACTTTTTCTGTGATGGACGTGTGACATGTTTGCAAAAAAGAGCTTCCTTCATG